>MU227974.1:2831474-2849441 GCA_018584345.1 Thuja plicata | reverse complement strand
TCATTTTTGGAGCCAAATGAGTTAATAAATTATATTATTCAATGTGCCTAAGTATAAAAAGTGTTTTAAGTGAAAAGTGTGTGAGAGAAGACACTTTTTAATTATAAAAGCAATGCTTTGTGAAAGGCAAAGCATCTATTGAATATTTTATAATTTTTCTTGAGCCTTGGGCTAGTGTTTCTGAGTTCTTCACTGCTGCAATTGTGCTGAGGTAAACAATTGCAAGATCTCTCTACTGTATTTTTGTAGCTAAGGAGAGAATTGGATTTATTCTGGAGATTATTATCTGAGGAGTTTGTTGATAATTAATTGGCACACTGAGAGTGCAATTAATTCTCAAATTGATTTTGTCATTGAATTGAGACCTGCCTTAAGAGGTCGATCTGATTGGAGTTTGCTGAGGAGTGAACCAGAGATTTATTTGTTATTTCTGGGCAGAGAATATAGTGACGCTGGAGTGCTCTCTGTTGGCCACACGTGGAGATCTTCTGTTCTTGCGTGTTGGAGCATCAAATTCAAGAGTAAATGCAGGCCGCGTGACTAATTTGGGATCATTCGCGTGCCCGTAATTGTATTACAGTGAGGAACGTGGATGTTGGTTGGCTGTCATTACAACACCAGAAGTCCAGACGTCTATATTGGAAAATATCAGGTTCCATTTCATTATTGTATTTGCTGAATAATTAATGAATGCATTTTCCAGAATCTATTAATAATAAATATGCTAGAAATGATTATGACTGTGGATTGAAAATCACAATTTGAAATTGATTATATAAATACAAGGATACTTTCTTCAAAAGTTATTTTCTATGGTTGCAAAATCTATCAATTCTGAGCAGAGCGATTCAGGTTCAGTACACACTAATACCTTGCTTCTGGGGCTAAAGTTTCAAATGCAAAATTTGTCTTGTTAGTGTGGATCTTATCTTGTTAGTGTGGACTAAAGGGTCTCCAGAGTGGTCTAAAAAACTTAAATTCTAATGAGAGGTCTCCACAAACAAGTCAGATATTTGGGGATCCCTTTTGCCATTAGCACCAACTTGAAAGATGTGTGGCTCTAGATCAAAACAAAAATTGAGAAGAAATTGGATAGATGGAACAAGGAATTCCTCTCCATAGAAAGAAGGATTCATTTTTTTCAAAAGCTAATGTCTTCCTACATCGTTTATTATGCCTCAATGTGGCTCTTCAACAACTACCATGTTAATGATATTCAAAAGAGAATTAGATGCTTTATCTGGTCAGAGATGGTAAAGGATATGGAGCATTGGGCCTCAAAGAATTGAAGAAGCAAGGGATTACACTTGTTAAATGGATCATCAAAGCTCTTGAAGGGAAAGAAACTTGGAAGGTCTCAATCAGAAATAAGTAATAACATTACTCTTGAATCCCCCAAAAGTGCCAAGCAATGGAAAGGTCTCTCCATGGTGATCTTCTTACTAGTAGAGATGAGATTACACCAGGAGAGTTTAGAATCTTCCATAGCCTATGAAAAGCTTGGGAGTTAGTTAAAGATAAGATCAGCAACAACCAGTTTTATCATAGGTGCAACAAAATCTATGGCACTATGTAAAATTACCCACCATATTTATCCCAATCTTAACTTATTTTATTTTTCTTTGGTTACTGATGTAATTGAAGTGTAATAGTTTTTTTTTTTATTTACTGGAAAGTACAGGGACAACTTAACTTGAAAATTGAATAATATATAACTCATAACGATACATCCAGTATTACAGAAGAATAATTCATTCCCCTACATATTGTTACTTATACCACATCATAGTTCCTGGAAATTCCATTTGAAATTACGCTATAATAGCCTGGGAGTTTTACGTAAAGTATATAAAGCATTGTGCACCTATGTTGTAATGTTGAAGCCTGCAAGAGGAGTGTTGATGATTGATGCCTGTGTGCCGTAATATTAGAAGCCCACGTAAACAATTGTTGGCGGTTGACGTTTGTGTCTTTCCTCTACAGCCGCATTCCCACAGCCATGACTCTAACTTGTGATTGTCGCCCGCAACAGAATAGATGTTGTCGGGAACTACTTCAACCCACGTAGAACCATGTGTGGCTTAATTTAAACCCGGGAGTTATAACATTCGAAGTCTCTGACAGCGGTGAGAATACTCTCGAGCAAGCCCAATGAAATGGTGACTTTGGCCTCCGTCATGTAACAACTTCGCTGGAATTCTTCCACGTCTCTGTCTCAGATTTAATGTTTGCCACTCGACTGGAATGGACAAATTAAATTTGTCTTCTTCTAATGTCACCGTTCCACTAAGCCAAATAAGAACTAACGAAAGGATCTGGTTTCATTGTTTACTATTTCAAATGCAACAAGTCTGTAACCTTCTTCCACTCTCCAATAGGTCAATGATTCTGATGAAAGGAGTCAGTAAATGTTTCTGCTAAGTGCCAAAGTAGATCAATTTCCAACCATGTCCCCTCCTTCCCGAGCACAATCCTTTAAAGACAACCAAAATCAGTTGTTTGTAGTGTTCCTGTAAGGACACTACTTTTATTTAAATACTTAACGTAAGTAATAAACTGGCATTATTTAATATTAATTTTTTTTGGCAATGAAATTGATATTAAATAATCAATTCCTTTATTATATTAGCCAAATAATGACTAATTATTTGGGGACATGACAACTCTCCCCTGCCACGTGTTGCTTGCCCACAAGCAACGGTGCATCTGGATGGCTCAGAATCTACTCATTCTCCCAAGTAGAATCGTCCAAAGGCAAATTCTTCCATTTGATCAGATATTCTCGAATGGTTCGGGTATGCAGAAGTCGGTCCCGCGTGTCTACAATCTCCTCAGGAATCATTGCAAGTTTCCCTTCTTCATCCAAAGGAGGTAACTCCGCTGAAACTGTGACCTGCTGGCCTAAAGCTTTCTTGAGACAAGAAATGTGAAACACATTGTGTATCTGTCACCCGCTGGTAAATCCAGTTCATATGCCACCTCTCCAGTTTTACCAATAATCCGGTAAGGGCCATAAAACCGAGGCTTCAATTTCTCTGCTCCACTAAGCTTGAGGGATGACTGTGGATAGTACTGTAATCGGAGGTACACTAAATCACCTACTTCAAAACTCCGTTCCACCCTCTTCTTATCCGCATAATGCTTCTGTTGGTCTTGAGCACAATGTAAATTGTCCTTAAGGGCTTTCAGAATGTCCTGACACTCCTGAAGCCAGTCACGTGATTTGGGAACATTATTGTTATCAAAAGCAAGATCAACAAAGGAGAGAGCATCATACCCATATAAGGCCTTGAACAACATCATACCTATAGACATATGGAAAGTAGTATTATAACAGTACTCACCCAAGTGCAACCATCAGATCCAAGCCTTTTGATGCCCTGCAACATAACTACGGAGGTAGCCTTCAATCCATTTATTGACGATTTCGGGCTGACCATCGGTCTGAGGATGGTAACTAGTGTTGTGATGCAATGTTGTACCTGTCAACCTGAATAATTCCACCCAAAAATTGCTCAAAAACCTGCTATCTCTATCACTGACTATATTCCTTGGAAGTCCATGTAAACGGAATACTTCCTTGAAGAACACTTCTGCAACCTGAACAGCGGTGAATCCTGTAGTGATAACAAATAAATGTGCAAATTTGGTCAGCCTATCAACCACAACAAAAATTCAATCTTTACCTTGAGCCCTACGTAATCCAGTAATGAAATCCATCGATATACTTTCCCATTTCTGGTCCGGAATAGGTAAAGGTTGTAATAACCCTGCTAGATAAGAATGTTCTCCCTTATTTTGCTGACAAGTGATGCATTCCTTGACATATTGTAAAACATCATTTTTGAGCCCTTTCCATGTAAATCGTTCACGGATATACCTGTATGTCTTGAAATAACCTGGATGTCCAACTAAAGGCAAATCATGAACTATTTGCAAAATTTTCAATTTTAACTTAGATTCAGGTACTAAAAAAAATTGTCTTTGTAGTAAATAATATCATTCACAACTTTGTTTCTATCATCCTGAATCTTACCATCCAATAAATCACAAGCAATTGCATTTTTAGCATATTCTACCAACAGCAGAGATTTCCAATCAACTGTGATCCCTGATAAAGCATGTATTCCTGGCTTCCTGGATAAAGCATCTGCAACAACATTGCTCTTACCCTTAACATATTCAATCTCGCCTGAACCTTCCTGACCCACTTTTGTTGCCTGTCATTCAAATCCTTCTGACTCAAGAAATATTTCAAGCTGTTATGGTCAGTCCTAACAACAAATTTACTCCCAGCTAAATATTGTTTAAATTTAGCCAATGCATGCATGATAGCCAACAATTCTTTATCATAAATGGAGTACAATTTTTCAGCATTGTTGAGTTTCCTGCTCTCATAAGCTATAGGATGTTTATTTTGCATTAACACTGCTCCAATTCCCTATCCAGATGCATCACATTCTAAAAGAAAAGATTGATTGAAATCAGGAAGTGCAAGTACTGGACATGAACTCATTACCTGCTTAAGTTTATCAAATGTCTGTTGTGCTTCCTCAGTCCACCTGAATGCCCCTTTTTTAGTGAGATCTATTAATGGTGCCCCTAGCTGTGAAAAACCTCTGACAAACCTCCTGCAATAACTGCATAAACCAAAGAAACCCCTTAGATCTGAAAGGTTCTGAGGAGGTGGCCATTCTAAAATGGCTCTAATCTTCTCCTAATGTACCTGCACACCTTTAGCACTGATCATATGCCCAGGATACAGAATCTCTGTTATACCAAATTCACATTTAGAAGCTTTTGCAAAAATTGATTGTGATTCCATTATACTCAAGATCTCCTCAATATGCTTCGAGTGCTCTTCCCAAGTCTTGCTATAAATTAGTATATCATCAAAGAAAACAAGCAAGAATTTTCGCAACTGCTTATTAAAAATATGGTTCATACAAGACTGAAATGTTGCTGGAGCATTTGTTAGTCCAAAAGGCATAACCGAAAACTCATAATGACCATAATGACAATGGAAAGTAGTTTTATGAATATCTCGTTCCCTTAATTTAATCTAATGATACCCTGATCTCAAATTAATTTTAGAAAAATATACAACACCGTGTAATTCATCTAACAATTCATCAATGTGGGGAATCGGATACCTGTTTTTTATAGTCTTTTTATTGAGGGCACGGTAGTCGATACACATGAGTAGAGTCCCATCTTTCTTTTTGACAATCACTACTGACAAAGCAAATGGACTTGAGCTGGGCCTAACATGTCCCATCTCTAATAGCTCCTTAATAGCTTTTTCTATTTCATCTTTGAATGCCTTAGGATGCCTGTATGTAGTGATTATGGGCTTAGCCCCTTCTTCCAATTCAATTGTATGCTCAAAACCTCTATCTGGGGATACCCCAGGGGGTATATCACTGAAAACTAGACTGTGAGAATCTAATATTTGCAACAAATCCTCTGAATAATGCTTAGCCTCAAAACCTGTTACCTTTGTAGAGATCAAACACTGTGCTGACCAAGCAACCTCACCATGACGGAAAATAGCTTCCATCCTTTTAGCAGAGACAATTCTGGGTCCACCATTTGACATTCCCCTTAGAATCACCTTTTGTCCATCCACCTTGAAAGAAAATTCCATACGTTTAAAACTCTGCGAATATTTATCCAAAGTTTCCATCCGCTGAATTCCCAAGACAACATTAGTATCTACTAAATCAATTACATAAAAAATCATCTGTCACCGTATAGTTACTAAGAGCAATACTCCATTGTGGAACTTTACGAGTGCTTACTAAATTAGTGCCACCTGCAACTTTGACATCAAAACCTTCATGTTTAACTACATGTAAACCTGTTTTCTTAACAAGAGCAGCATCAATAAAATTATGAGTAGATACACTATCAATCATGATTCATAACAATAACTCGTTGTCCCTCTAACACCCCTCTTACCCTGAAAATGTTGTAATGAGGAATTCTTGTCATGGATGCTATTATACCACCGGGCTGTTTATTTTCCTGTTCAAAGGCAGAAACCTTTTGGGAACTTTCTATATTTGGAACTATATTTTCCCCGTTTTCCCCGTCTTCATCATCATCTGACATTACTTCAATGTAATGTATTTTCCCTTTACCCAAACACCTATGACCTAGTTGCCATGATTCTTTACAACTAAAGCACAATTTGTGCCTCCTGAGTTCATCCCTTTCCTCTATCAAATCTGGATTTTGGAAATGTTTCTTTGTTGGAAGGCTCTTTGTCTTTATCCGGTTTCGGTAGAGGGTTTTTGTTCCAAATCTTTGCTTTTGAGGAAGGTTCTAGATCTCTAGCCTTCTTAATAGCCATTTGTAGTGTGGTAGGATGTAAAGACTTCACCCAACCTTTCAAAGAATCAGAGAGTCCACCAATAAAAAGAACAATCTTGTTTCGCTCAGAGATTTCAGTGACAAGCACAGCCAATTTTTCAAATTCTATTATATATTGTTCAACTGTCCCTATTTGTTTCAGCTGTGTTAATTCTTTTAAATGTAATTCAGGATCTTTGGAATCAAACCTATCAATGAGATGTTCAGTAAATTCCAAATATGTATCTACCAGATTATGGCCCAATGTGACCTGCCCATGGTGCCACCATTCATGTGCTACTCCATCAAGATGTAACACTGCATATTTAATAGCTTCATCCTCCCTCGTAGGGTTTAGTTGAAAATATGTGTCTAATTTTTGAACCCAAGCCCTGGACGTGGTTTTGCCCGTGCCATCAAAATAAGGTATGGACATCTTCCCAATTTTCCTTTGTAATTCATTATTGAAATTTCTGCCCCTATGCGGCCTATGTTTCATTCTGACATACATGTAATCTCTAAATGACATGTGAGATCTGAATTCTGCCCCAGTTGATTCCCAATCATTTAAAATTTCATCCTATACCTCTCTGGCAGTAGGTTCATGTTCTGGATGCAAATTTCTAGGAGTAAAATTTGGCATGTAAGGTCTGGTTGTTGTTGATCTTTCAGGCTGATTGTTATTAACTGAACGATCATCTCTCCCACCTTCATTCTGATTTTGGTTAAAATTTTGGGTCATAAACTGTGTCATCAGATTGGTCATAGTAGTTATGTTGTTTTGCATGTCCTGTTGACTTCTCATCAGTGCCGCAATTAAATCCATGTTATTTTCTGGTTCCCCCATAGTATTATCGTGTTCAAAAATTATTTCTTCTATTTCAGTATGACTTTCCTCAATTTCAAATTGTGGAGTTGAACTAGATGGACTGATTGGATTTCTGTTTTGACATTCTCTAGTACTCTGAAAGTTGTAATGGCCTGATGGCATATTCAGTAAAACATTTTTCCCTATTTGCAACACAAAACTAAACACCCCACAGGCTGGCAAGATTGAAAGCTCTGATACCACTGTAAAATTCCCCACCAGATTTATCCCAATCTTAACTCATTTTCTTTTTCTTTGGTTACCGATGTAATTGAAGTGTAATAGTTTTTTTTTTATTTACTGGAAAGTACAGGGACAACTTAACTTGAAAATTGAATAATATATAACTCATAACGATACATCCAGTATTGCAGAAGAATAATTCATTCCCCTATGTATTGTTACTTATACCACATCATAGTTCCTGGAAATTCCATGTGAAATTACGCTATAATAGCCTGCGATTTTTACGTAAAGTATATAAAGCATTGTGCACCTGTGTTGTAATGTTGAAGCCCGCGGGAGGAGTGCTGATAATTGATGCCTGTGTGCCGTAATATCAGAAGCCCACGTAAACAATTGTTGGTGATTGACGTATGTGTCTTTCCTCTACAGCCGCATTCTCACAACCTGACACTGACTTGTGATTGCCGCCAGCAACGGAATAGATGTTGTCAAGAACTACTTCAACCCACGTAAAACCGTGCGTGGCTTAATTTAAACCCAGGGGATATAACATTCGAAGTCTCGGACAGCGGTGAGAATACTCTCGAGCAAGCCCGATGAAATGGCGACTTTGTCCTCCGTCGTGTAACAACTTTGCTGGAATTATTCCACGTCTCCGTCTCAGATTTAATGTTTGCCACTCGACTGGAATGGACAAATTAAATTTGTCTTCTTCTAATGTTACCATTCCACTAAGCCAGATAAGAACTCACGAAAGGATCTGGTTCCATTGTTTACTATTTCAAACGCAACAGGTCTGTAACCTTCTTCCACTCCAATAGGTCAGTGATTCTGACGAAAGGAGTCAGTAAATGTTTCCGCTAACTGCCAAAGTAGATCAATTTCCAACCATGTCCCGTCCTTCCCGAGCACAATCCTTTAAAGACAACCAAAATCGGTTGTTTGTATTGTTCCCGTAAGGAAACTACTTTTATTTAAATACTTAACGTAATGTAATAAACTGGCATTATTTAATATTATTATTTTTTTGCAATGAATTTAATATTAAATAATCAATTCCTTTATTATATTAGCCAAATAATGACTAATTATTTGGGGACGTGACACGCTAGGTCCATTTGGTTGAACCTTGAGCACCAAGGGAAACAACTTGCACTACTGCAGGGGTGTTCTACCAGGAAATGGGCTCAACAAGGTATCAAATGCTTTAAAGATGTCTTCAAAATAGGCAATTAATAGACTGGGCTTCTCTAAGTCAAATGTATCAGATCCCCCAATCTAACATGAAGATCTACACAATCCTGAGAGAAGCCTGTAAGGTCTTGAAGGCTCCTGTTGACTGTGTCGATGATGATAAACAGTTTAAGGAGTTCAAACAGAAGGATGGCTACCAATTATACAGAGTCAAAACCCAAGGATGTATATAGATCTCTATCTAATAATTCTACTATGTTTTTATTATTTGAACAACTGTTCGAACATCAATTTGGATAACCAATTCTAGCAGAAACATTTTAAGACTATATGGACCAATGTTCATGAGCCTAAAAAAGCTTGGTTCAAGTGGCTCTTGACTTTGCAAAGGCTGCCTTTCAAAATGCATGATTCTGATACTAACATATATGCTATTTACAGGAAGCCAGAGACAATTAGACACATCTTTTTTGAATGTTTTTATGCTGAGGAATTTTGATCCATTTTCCGCACTGGTCTGATTAAATGGTATATCAATAAATATTATAATTTGTTGGAAATTGTGATTGGTTATGTGAATAATATTGAGAAGATGTGCAATGTGTTTTGGTTGTCACTTTCTACTAAAATTCTTTGGTTCAATTCGAAGGCTAGGAATGGTGAGAAATTTAATTTGGTGAGAAGGGCACTCTCAAGTCTAATAAATGACTCAAATACTTTATTATTGCAATGCAGGTGACAGTCAATGGAGATTTCTAATGCAGAGTTCTTGAACCTGTTGGGAGACGGCATTGTGACAGTCAATAGACAAGAGGTTAGATATGGACATACTTGGGCCTATAACATGGAAATTAATCCTACATTCCATAAAGAATTTATGGAATTCCACGACAAGTACAATGAGAAAGAAGCAAACAAACCTGAAGAGAAGGAGAAGCATTGCACGCGAATCTACTTCAACAGTGACAGGAACTCAGACATTGAAGCAGTAAAATCCAATGAGGATTTGTCTCTTATCTCTCCCCCACTAGGCCACTGGGAGTGGGAAACATACAGCAAGAGCTGAAACTTCTGAACAACTTGACTTATTTTGATATGTGAACTAGTAAAATGATGTAAAACAGTATTTTGTTTCAGTTATATGTATAGGAGAGATCTCTTTTTGGTAGTTCTTCTATTGGCTAATAGCTATATGCCTGCTTCAGTGGATTAAGACTATTTGATTACTCTAAAACTCAAATATTGTGTCTTCTCTATATTTAATACAAAAAAAATATAAGATCTCGTTACTCAAGGCATCGGGGAAGTCAGATTGGGAAGAGATTATCGATACTTCGATGCTCCCTTGACGAAGTTTTCCTTGGCCCTTGTCGCTTTTGTTTTCCTCGTGTTACTTTTCTTTTCTTTGTCTTTTGAATACTTCTAAGGATTAGTAGAAACTGCATGACTCAGAAGATTGATACCTTAAGTGTGGGAACAAGCCCAGTGTGTAGCTGTGGAATCACCAACAAGAGGACCAGTATCCTAAAGAAATGTGCAAGACCATAATGGTCAACTTGGTGTAGGTAGAGGAGGAGGAGATGGAATGATGTTAACAACAAGATCAATACCATCATCATCATAAATACTAGCATCAGGAAAAACATCATTAGGAGCATCATCAAAACATCCTCTAAAGAAGGACTAGGAAGAAGGGAGGGAGACGCCTATAATGGAGAATCCTTTAGAGTGAAAGACTCATTTAATAGTTAGTACTTAAAGTTAACTGTTGGCACCTACTTTGGGCCTATCCAAACCATTTTTCAGGGCAGTATAAAATGGAAAGAGGCACCATGCAAGGGACACATTGGACAATTTGTTTGACTGCTGCAACTTTATTATTCGCTCTGCAGGGTCAAAAAACCCCTGTAGTTGGGAAGGTAGGACATAAACCCTAACCTCAGCCCTGATATTTGATCCTTTCCCATAACTACAATTTGACTAATCTAAGGTTATTGTGCCCATTTTCAGGCCCAGCATGGAGATAGAGTTTGCATATAGGCAACAATTTCAGGATCAGATCTGGCGCTCCCAGCAAGAAAGGTCATGAAACTCGGTTTTAGGCCCAATGCATGCTTTAAAGGAGATCTGAGAGCCATACAGCCCTAGCACTTGCCATAGGGGAAAATTTGGTGGAGCTACAGAGAAATTGAACCTGCTCAATGCCAATGCTTCAGAAGATCTTGGAGCCTTGAGGTGAGCGATATAGAGGTTTGGTTCTTGCCACCACACTGCACATTACAGACATTATTTACTTAAAGCCATCTCACATCATCTCCAGCAGCAATGCGTCCCTGAATTTTTCTAGCACAACACCACACGAGGGGATCATATGCTGTTACCGGTTCACAAGCAAGAAAAATCACAGAAAAAGGTAATAATAATAGCATGCATATGTCAGGTCTAGAGTTTGGTGCACCCCAAGATCTGATCACAGGTTTGTGCATTATCAGAAAATTTCACGAATACTAGGGCTCGGAGCATATCGACTGGATCTGATTGTTACCAGCAGTCATTCCTCATTTAAGGGGGGATTCAATGCTCTCAACATGGCGCCCTCCACTGAGTTTGACATTTATCAAAATTCTGTAATTTTAATGTTTCAGCACCTAGAGTTCGTAAACTAACCCTTTATTTTGATGTAATTCAGATACGAGATTATATTGTTACCTGGGGTTTATACCAGACATGCCAGCAATCATGGTTGTTAAAATTAGACTTAGATTACTCATATAAAATGGTGTTTCAGTATTTGAAGAGTTGCTCAAGCATATCCAGCTATTCTTTTTCAATTTGTATCTGCTCTTCCAGATAATTCTGGTTGTCAAAATTCAGGAAATACCAAATACAAATCAGAAAAAAATTAAGATAACAAAAAGGGACATCTCACATGACCTTATTCATTCCAGCAGAGCCAAAATTAAGTAAAAATAGTTCTGTGTTTTCTATTTAATTTACTATTAGGCAAGTTTCAAAAATAATAACTCACCGAAAAAATAAACCAGCACGTTTTACCATCTTTGAAATAGTCACGTCATTAATTATCTTGAAATCACCCGATGTCAAATCTATATCTGCATAGCATGCAGGATCCATGGCCGACTTAGAAAACAATTTACAAGTTGCTGCAGCATAACAGAGGTTTTGTGTTCCCAACATTGAAAAGACCTTCAAATCACATAAGAGCGTGAACAAAGTTTAGCCTTGTGTTTTACTATTCACCAAAAAAAGCAAGAATATGAAACCCAAAAAAAACTGAATCATTTAACTGGCACAAATCAGGCCATACAATGCATTTTTACTTTTTATGAAAATTGAAAATTGAAATGGAATTTCAAAACAACTAAAAGCACGGAAGTTTTCCTGTGAGAATCACTATAGAGAAATGCTCATACAAAAATGAAACTAAGAACAAAATTAAAACAATGACGGTATTCCACAACATTCAACCACCAATGGATAGTAACAAAGAGAAAACCACGCATTAAGATGTTTCCACTGAAGTTAATTTTTACTGATCTGAAAGTTTCAGATGAAACATATTGCTATGAAAACAGGAGTAATGATTGCACTTGTGATATTTTATCAGGAAATAACTATAAGTGAAAGCAAACAAACTGCTAAGCCTCTTGCCTTGTCTGAAATTTACGAGGACCAGGGAAACCATCTAGGAAATTCTTGTGAAGGAACAAGATATATTTATAAGGCATAAATGAGAAGGTTTTAACACACAAATGAAAAATTTGTTCATGCCCTGCTGAAAGTCAAATTGAAGGGCTCAAAGAGATGTGTCAGGATCATACATGCCAAAAAACCTCCATAAAAGATAGGGCGTGTAATTTGATTATTGTTTCTAGTTTACACTTTACTCATCATTATTCATGCCAAAAGTCTGTAGTAGTAAGATGAGGTGTACCAAACCCTTGTATGTAAAGGGTAGCTAGCTATAGAGAGAACGCAAACAGCTTTCAAACCAAATTTTGTGGGGATATAATCTGCAAATATACTCAGCTCTTATGAAATGATCTAAATGATTATGGCCTTAATTTGGCAATATTTGTCTTGACCTCCTAAATTTATTTCTCATTTTTCCTCAACCAAATTCTAGATCTGCAATTGCTCCTTATTTGTCTGGATTAAAAGATAGTGAGGAATGAAATTTAAAAAAGAGCTGATGGACTCTCGAGGACAAGAATCAAATGATGATCATAAAGAAAATTTTCACTAATTTACAGAATGATCTTTTCAAAAACGGCCTGAAGATAATGCCAGACTGCAGGCATATTAAAACGTCTGATAAAACTGAGGGTGGTTCATAAATGTCCCAAGCAAACTTAATGTTGGTATGTATAGGAATGTCAAAGCCACTACTGGACAACCAGTCCAGAAAATTAATGTTATGACAGGGCATGCAGCCAATAAGTGACAAGTTACTGGAATATGAATTTCCACACTGAGCATCAAGAAGATTATATTGTACAGACCTTGACACACTAAAACTCCAGACATGCCAACCTTTGGATGTAATTTTGTGGAGAAACTGTAACACCATAGGGTCAAGCTGCACTCAAGCATGAGGAAACGTCATTCTTTAGTATGTGTGATGATTGAACAACAGAGCTCGTCAAAAGCCATGTACTATTCTAGATATTTAAGTTTTATGTCGTTGGATTTGGTTTCTCTTGTATATGTAGAGTTGAAAATTGCATTCTTCACATATTTCATTCTACATTTTTGCGCACATTTTAGTGTCTACTACCCCTTTCATGGTTTTGGACTCATTTAGCCTAATTCTGAGCCTGAAACCCCGCATTGGTGTGTTAAGAAAGCCAGGCCAAACTCACTCTATTGTTTCCAACTCATCCCCTACATTTTGAGGTCCTATGCTTTCAAGAACACGACCAATCACCATAGAATGAGAAATCGCCTCCCTTGCAATTTCTAGTCTATGTATTGCACTCATTTTAATGTCCATCCTCTTAGCATATATTAGGACAAATTCTACCTGTTTCTTGGGCCTTTTCCCTTGCACCTAATGACAAGATAAACTCTCTCTATTTACTATTCATTTCTTATGCTTCTGTTAGCCATAGTTTAAATGATTTTTCTAAATTGGCAGCATTTCTAGTTTTGATGGCTTTCTGTTTTCTATCTTCGTCTTCCTATTAATTTTCTTGTCTTCTTTTTCCTGTAAATAATTATTGGTTTGCATTATTCTCTTATCAGTTATTTTGCTGTTTTCTTCAAGATTTCTGAGAGCACATTCTATGCGACCAAAAATAATTCTTCTAGGAGGCCACTTGGTTCTCTGTAATAATGCTCAACAGCTAATCCTTTAGAAGTTTAAACAACAATCTTCTTTGTTTCTTTGAGGCTTCTTTATCAATCTCTAAGGCCATTTACAGTATTTTTTTCTCTGTTAATGTCCATTTATCATTTGATATTCATTTACATTTATTTACTCAGTTATAGTTTATTTAGAAGTCTTTGTAGTTTCTAAAAATTCTGTAAGTTTCTAAATTATTCATAGCTTCTTTTATATTCCCATAGCATTTAATACTGTTCTACTTTCTTTTTGTTTTCTGAAAGAAGCAAGTTCCTTCCATTTGCTTCATTTATTCTGTATATCATCATTCTATACAAGTTCTCTCTTTTATTGCTTCTTACAAGTCCATTAGCTCCTCTTTGCAACCTTAATGACCTTCTGTCTTCTTGTGTTGTAAACACACACACCCCATTGCAAATGGGGACCCCCTATTTTTTTGGCTTAGTAACTTAGTGTTTAGCTTATTTGTCCTTAGCCTGGCAACATTCTTCGGGTCTCTTAGTCTCCTAGCTATTTGGGAATGGGTTAGTTGACTCGGGAATTCCAAGGTTGAGATGTGAAATGAAGAAATTTTCTAAGGATTGAAACTCAATTGTAAAATCCAGATTTAAGGAGTAATTCCTTTAGGAAATCCAACCCTAGGTCAAGGGTCCCCTTCAATCCTTAAATAAGTTGAGATGATAATTGTTTTGCGAATCCATGTTTGAAGTAAAGGATGGAATTATGAAATTGCAATGTGGAAAAATGAAAAATCAATATTTTGAAAAAAATGCTAAGTGTGGAGAAATAGGTAAATTCCAAGCTTGAAAGGGAGAAGTAAAGGGAAAAAACAAGAGAAAAATCTTAAAAAATACTTGGATAAAATTTAAATTCCATGTTTTTGCAAGAAAATCCAAGGCCTCATTGAATTTCCCTTCAAAAATCAAAGTTACCCAGAGACGGGGAGACTTTGAGGTCTCCGGTACCGGTACCGGTGCGCCTATTTTTCAAAAATAGGAGACGGGGGTACTTGGTGACGGCAAATTTTTTTTTTAATATAATTTAATAATTTCTAAGAAATACCATAGATTCATAACATAGTGCTTTGAAAACAAGAACAATGGAAAGTTATAAGTATGAAGTTATGAACATTGAACATCAAAAGTTTAAGGAGTCAAAGACTAATACTAAATAGTAATGTCATATTAATATAGAGTCAAATAGTTCAAAAGTTCAAAACTCTTATTGCATATCTCATAGTCATATCTGATTTCTGAATATCGCATATGATCATCATCATATCAATAATCAGAATAATAATCGCTGAGATTATCATTACATATTGAAATTTGAAATTCAAAAATATATAGTTTGATACTAAATCGCTGATATGCAAACAAAAAACTCAAAACTGTAAACGAAAATCAGAAATCTATCTATATCATCTACTTATTATTATATTAATAAATAATATATTATATAATCCAATAACAATATATTATTATTCAATATTTATTATTTGTTGTATTAATATTTAATTATTTATTTATTTGAATTTTGTCTATTTAATATTAATTAAAAATGTTAAATCATAAATAGCCTTGCTCTAAAAACATTCAAATAACGGTCAAAATCACAAAATGACTTAATGTTGTATTTTAAATTTGTTTTTTAATTAGGAGACGTGGGGGAAAATTCATTTTTTGGAATTGGAGACTTCAATTCTTCAGGAGACTTCGCCATGAAGTCTCTGGCAATTTTTAAGACTCCGAAGACACGAAAAGTCTCCGAGACGCGTTTGGAGGGGGGAGACAAGTCTCCAGGTAACACTGTCAAAAATCCATGACTAGAGCAAATTTCCCCTTGAAATTCCATGAGGTGAAATTTCCACTCTTTAATCCTTAACAACCTCAATTTTCCACTCCTCACTCCTTGAGTCAATAAAATTTCCACCCACAATGAAATGTCCCAAAACGAGATTTTTCCCAAAACCCTCAATAATATCTCAGAACATCTAAATAAACACATTCATGCAAATAAAACATTCAAATGCATGCAGTAAACCATTGATTTGATAGCAATAAACCAGCAATATATTCCAGTGAAACCCTCAACAAATATTATTGCATCATACAACAGCAATACAATAATAAGGGGATTTTCAACAATCCAAATCCAAACTACAATATGCAACAGGATATCAAATAACAGAAAAGAACCTGTGAATGCAATGGCAAACTCTGCTGTGAATCCGCACCGAAGATGAACTGGATTTCCATCAAATCCACCGAGAAAGCCTGAAGGTTTCCGTCCTCAAGTTTCAGAACCGAAAGCTGAAGCTCTCAGGATTCTCCAAGAGAAAATAAATTCATAAAACTGAGCATACACAATGAGACTCCAAGTCTTCTTTTAAAGCTGCAGCTGTGACTCTTCAGTTTCCCCACTTTGTCTCTTCATATTCCACTTAAAGTCACTTTTAAAATAAATATAACCGTAGGGTTATAAAGTGACATAATAAAATAAAGTAAGGAATCTTCTAGCATTAAAACGAAGGGCCAAACAAACTCGGATGAAGACGTATAATAGCTTGTCAAAAAGCTCTCGGCGAGACGCTCCAAGTCTACTACTGAAATGCCAGAAAAACTGAGTTCTGTCGACTTACTATAAATAGTAAGCACCCTGGAAACCCTATGGAAACTGATCTGATTGACCTGAAACTGAAAACGCCTAGGCCAAACATCCCTCTGCTCACCTACCAAACCTCAGTTAGCCCACCGGACCATGATGAAAAGGCTAACTATAAGGCACGAAATAATGTGCCCTGAAAAGGGGACATTACAAATCATCCCTTCCCGGAGATTGCTTGCCCTCAACCAATCGGTATCTGCATGTTGTGGTCATAATACCTGGATCCCAAACCAACCTCAGGGAAGTTGCTCCAGTTTGTCGAGTGAAACTAAAACAAATATTATGCCATGACCTGTGAAGCCATTTACATAGCAACAAAACAACAACTAGTCTAATGCCAGGATCCCAAATCACTACAGGATCAGTTGTACCAATTTGCCCTGTGCCGCCATCATCTGTGAGAAAGTCCTCAACCAAACTGAGAACCTCACTCCAACTGAGATCACCAGCACCTCTACGGTCAAATGCAGGGGGAAACCAAACCTCACACCGGTCGACTCCCTGAATAAATACCAACCGTAAGTACATCCCTCCTTGTTAATTCTCAGATCAGATAATAGATATTAGATTCTCTTTTATTTATATATATAATATCAACTTATTATATATGTGTATATATGCCTTTACAAATAATATATAATAATGTATATTGTAATTCTGAAAACTGTGATCTCCTTCGAAAGCGCTGAGACTATCTAATTTATGTTTCACCACATTCGAATTGATCAAAGTCTGCGGTTTAATACATACGATATCGACAGGGAAGGTCACGTCCACAATGGACGTGACTCTTTATCGAGTCACGTCTATGGTGGACGTGGCCTTTGTTATACTCATGCCCGATCAATATGAAGTCGATTAAGTTAAACATAAACTTAAGTTTATCAGTATATAATATAAAGTTTATTATATTTGAATTACTTTATTAATAATGTATGTATATATATATATATATATATATATATATAATAATCACTATATATTTATATAGTTTGTTCTCTCATTTATACCGACTGAAGCTATAACACATTAACACTCCCTCTTAGCTAGGGAGGATAAATATATTACTTTAATGTAATATGTGAGCATAGATAATCATTTTAAAAAATACATCATTTTACTGATATCACGAGTAATGGTTTTAAATATCAAGTCCATGATATTCACCATGTACTCAGAGCAATGGTCTCCAAATATCAACTCACAAGACATTCACCAAGTGCTCAAAAATGATTATCATGAGTAATGGTCATCAAGTATCAAGTCCATGATACTTACCATATACTCAGAGTATTGGTCTCTAAATATCAAGTCCATGATATTCACCAAGTAC
>MU227974.1:2805052-2828153 GCA_018584345.1 Thuja plicata | reverse complement strand
CCAAGCTAGGATCTTCCCATCCATGAATGTGATTCTATATCCCTTGTCTTCTAGTGCTGAAATGGAGACTAGGTTCCTTTTTATGCCAGGTACAAATAGAACACCATTAAGTTGTAGAGATATCCCGAATTCAAGATATATGGTACAAGTCCCAATACCCATCACTAGATAATCAGTATCATCCCCAATTGTAACTTCTTGTTTAGGACATTCTTCTATAGAGTCTAGACGCTCTTTGAATCCAGTAATATGACGAGAGGCCCCACTATCAACAACCCAGGTGTTGTGATTTTGTGAAACTTGACTTGATAAGGCGGAGTAGAATACAAGCTTTTCTGAATCCTTATACCCCTTTGTATCACTGACTTGAGCGAATGCGGCTTGTGCCTTATTTCTTTCAGGACATTTTTGTGCAAGGTGTCCAAATTTGTCACATCTGTAACATTGTACTTTTGATAAGTCTCTATGCTTGAATGTTGAATTCTTATATGATTCATTTCCTCTTTTTCTTTTGAAGTTCTTCTTTTTCCTTTTGTGTGATTCTGTATTAAGTACTTGAGAGACTTCTTTTGAAGTATTTGTGTTAATCCCTCTAACTGCTAATCAAGACTCTTCTTGAATGCAATCTGATTTTAATCGATCAAATTTAGGAATTTTGGTTCGAGCACTTATTCCTTGAATGAAAGATTCCCATGAAAGGGGAAGTCCATTAAGTGCAATTATGGTTAATTCCTTACTGTCAAAACAGTGACCAATAGTAGAGAGTTGATTTCTTAATTCTGTAGTTCTCATAAAGTAGGAGGTGATGGTCTCTCCTTGTTTCATCTTTATTTGATGGAGTTGATTTTTGAGGGTAAGTGCTCTGCTTGTATTGTTAATTTCATACATCTCTTTTCGTGCTTTAAGCATTTCATATGCAGTTTCTAACTTTATTATTATAGGCACTATATGATCTTTAACTCCATCTACTAGTAATTTCATTGCCCTTGTGTTATCCTTATCCCATTTAATCTGCTCATCTTTTTCACTTTGTTCAGCCTCAAATTTTTCCACTACAGATGTTAGGTCATGCTCTATTAGTGTTAGCATCATGCATAATTTCCATGCCACATAGTTTGATGCTCCTTCAAGACGATCTTCTAATCTTATTCCAGTCACCATACTGAATGTAGTGTCTTCAAATGTGTATACGAAGTCTA
The DNA here is from genome assembly GCA_018584345.1 of Thuja plicata. Lineage (NCBI taxonomy): Eukaryota > Viridiplantae > Streptophyta > Pinopsida > Cupressales > Cupressaceae > Thuja > Thuja plicata. The sequence continues at coordinate 2,826,954 of MU227974.1, read as the reverse complement.
ATATAAATCTGATCTGGATCTTTTATTTTATGCCTGCTCTGATACCATGTTAATTCTCAGATTAGATAATAGATATTAGATTCTCTTTTATTTATATATATAATATCAACTTATTATATATGTGTATATATGCCTTTACAAATAATATATAATAATGTATATTGTAATTCTGAAAACTATGATCTCCTTCGAAAGCGCTGAGACTGTCTAATTTATGTTTCACCGCATTCGAATTGATCAAAGTCTGCGGTTTAATACATACGATATCGACAGGGAAGGTCACGTCCACAATGGACGTGACTCTTTATCAAGTCACGTCTATGGTGGACGTGGCCTTTGTTATACTCATGCCCGATCAATATGAAGTCGATTAAGTTAAACATAAACTTAAGTTTATCGGTATATAATATAAAGATTATTATATTTGAATTACTTTATTAATAATGTATATATATATATATATAATTATCATAATCACTATATATTTATATAGTTTGTTCTCTCATTTATACCGACTAAAGCTATAACAAATTAACACTCCTGGATCCCATAAGCAAAAGGGCCATCCATCTCCCCAGCTGGCTGAAATATCCTGATGCCCTATGCCCATACTGAGTGAATCACCAAAAATGTCTAACTGCCATAACACTGACCCTCTGATCTGTCGCCCAAACTGGAAACTGTACTGAAGAGGCAAGGTACCCATATTGTCGGACAAGGCTTCCACCTGCAAGCAAGGAAGCGTACCAAACCAATCACTCACCCCACACCTCTGCAATAGTCGGGAAAGAAAGTTCTCTGCAGGTGGGCTGAATGGAAAACCAAATGCATCCCATACAATGTGGCCAACATGCGATGCACTAACCAACTCTACTGGAATTCCTGAATCAGCATAAGGATTCCATAACTGTCTCTCAATACCCGAAGTAATACAGTGTATACCATGGTGTGAAAAATTCACCCCAACAAGCATAATCATCATACCAAGCTCGATAACCCCGTACTGAATAAGCTCTACTCGATCATCGTCATCATGCCTAAAATATGTGGTGATAGAATTACCATAAGCACTGGATGAATCGGTATGATAATGTAGAGGAGTCGCGGGTGTGTGGAAAGAGGAATGAACCAAGGGATGCTCGCCAACACGAGGCATCTCACCATCAACGAGAGGTAGTGCAAGGAAAGGCATATCACTCATCATGCCACAAGAAATAACTGCCCATCCTGGAATACTGGTGTAAAAACCACATTGCTCAGCAACTGAGCTCATCCCGCTACTCCAACCTGGTGACCAAGACTCACCTCTAATAACTGAACCTGGGTCACAAATTTTGCAATCAACCTCATCCTCGTCATGGGGATAGGAAATACCTTCCTCATCTAACTCAAAGAAAGGATTATCAAATGTCAAATCAGCATCCATCTCAAACAAGAAATTGTCGATCACTTGAAAGTTATCTAACTCATAAAGAAACTTTGGATGATCCAAAGATCTTTTGGGACAGCTATCCAAGTCATAGCTCTGTTGTATGCTATCAAGTTCCTGTATCACCTCCTGAAAGAATTCGGACCTTTCCCTATCGTCCTATTCCCTGTACTGGCTAGTAGCAACAAACTGATTTCTTGCTTCCTGAAGAGCAATACGTGTGTTCCAATGTACCCTGAGTAACACTAAGCTCTCTATTGAGCTTATTAACCTCATCCTCCTTTTCCCTCAACTGCTCAGCATATTTTCCAACAACCTGTAACAGGTAATCGCGATCTGAAAGTAAACACAGATATCCCGATTTCTAATCCTCAAAAGCTGTTTTGACCCCCTGTAAATCTACAACATAAGATCCAATCCTTATATCACCTTGTCCTCTCTCTTTCTGAACTTTCCTGTAAAGATCCCCAATAATCTAGTGAGTGCTATCATGGTGAACAAGAGCTGCAATAATGGCATCGTTATTGACTTCCAGCTGACTCTTCAAGGAATGCTTCTCATCATCGTCATTTTGGGATGCATTATCTAATGGGTCATCCAAATCAGCATTAAACATAAGTGAGGTGCTGCTAAAGAAGTCACATGACTCCTCATTACATGAATTGCTAAAGACATCCAACAGGTGGTCACAATCTTTAACCAAATCTTTTCCATCTTTTCTTTGATCAAGAGGGGGCTAAGAATCAATGGAGGTTGGTTGCTCTTCTCTAGTAAACCATCCTGTAACCTCTAGATTTGTTGCCTCTTCTTTAGCCTCTCCTTCATGCATCGATTCAATATTTGTTTTACAATCTCCTGCTTCAATGACAACCTCATAAGGCTTTTCTTCAATAACTGGTTTAGTTTTTTGTTCACTTATGGGTTGTTTAGGATAGCTGGAAACTCTTCATATAGTCTTCTGCCCCTATCTTGTGCAAGTAGATCTCGAGCCAAATCATGACACTGTTTCTTTGCCATTAAATTCTTGTGTTGGAGCTTTGGATGAAAGTCCATGAAGCTAGAGAAGGTTAAATCTCTCTGAACATGCGGAGGAAGTGTGTTATACTCATCATACATGACGAGTATTTTTGTCCTTTCATCAGGTTGTGAAACCTAGGCTAACTGTTGTTGTACCTTAGCAAGGTCCTTCAAGACTTTTTCCAAACCTTGCATCTTTCCTAGCTAGAAACTACTTGTCTCTGCAGGTAAATGTCCAAACTTATACTGCTCAAATTCCTCAGAATGACACACAAAACTTATAGAGAGCAGTATTAAATCAACTCAATTACAATTTTGTATTTCTGCTTTCTGTAAACGTTGAGATTCTTTTACATTAGTGATAGCCTTTGATGTTCATCTTTTTACCTGTTCTGCCGATATAATCTCATTCCCATCTTCACTAACAATAGGTTTAGCACTAACCTTAGTCTTTACAGTTCTAGAAGATTGAGCAGTAACGAACATGAACTTTAAGAGATTGCAAAATGTTGTCTATAGCATAAATGAACAAAAATGAAGAACTATGTCCAACTAATACATTGTTTCAGAATTTCGGAGGAGATATTTTTCCAGCAGCAAAGAATAGGCTCTCCTTAATTCTTAGGCCCATTCTACAGGCAATATACCTTTGGTGTATATACCACTTTCCTCCCAAATCTGATATTCTAGAGGCTTCAGCTCCTCCGAAGTATGGATGTTTTTGCTTGTGATCTTTACTTGCCAACTCTGTCTGCAATCAACCCCTTATTGGAAGTACCAGTGGATTCTAACAGTCAACGTATCCACTGCAACTCATATATTCCTTGCTGGTATCACTGCGTTTTGTTATGGCCCTCCCTGTGAACGTTATAGCACTATGAATGTCCCTCACTGGTCGGGTGCTGGTGGTACCATCTATGCCGACCCGTAGACCTGTGGTGGCTCAATACGCGTTGAGTGCTGGCTGCCAGTCACGTCTATGCTCACGCTGAATCCAACATGTGACTGTAGTGACAATTTGGGCGCAACTCCTCCATGAATCAAGGCATTGTGGAATAGAGGAGTCTTCCACCAATACCCGCGAGTTCGGCTGCAGGGGAATTTCTAGTATCTCACGAAGACTCTGTTTAAGGGTGGTACAAGACAACACACGATATCCCTGTGAATATCAGCACCCAGTCATGCGCGGCAGTTGCACCATGCACCCTTGTTCCCCCCATGCGAGTTCAACCCAGCTTGGCACGGCCTGCCTTCACCTATCTTCCAGCCACCCCAAACGTTCAATATTCACCAGCTGAGATGGGTGCAATTTCAGACGTTAAGCCTACCGTAGCAACTCCTACTACCTCAACCTATTCAGTTCCAATTCCACGCCAACACTCCAGCACCTGCGATATGCATTCAACCACGGCGCATGCTACTAGGTAGACCCGCGATATATGGACTTTTTCACATGGATACCGGGTAACACAAAGTGCCTATGTCGGGTTTGGCACACCACCAATCTGCTACAGATTCACCACGTTTACCAAAGACGTTACCAACAGTCCCTCACAAAGCCTTTCGTTCAGCAGTAGAACAGTGCAATTTCGTTGACTCTCACCTGTTTAGAGGTCACGCCTCAAGTATCTCACGTGATTACCATCGAATAGTGAAAGCTCTCCCAGATACACGAGTACACAGTCCACCCGTAAATTGTTGATATTTTTCTAACGCCGAAATATGATGCTATGGCCCGAGCTATATTTCTGTAAATTTGCTTTGCGTATTCTCTTGATGCACAGTGATAGTTCTTTAGCAGCGGCCAAAGTGGTGGTGACAGACTTAGTGAACGCTGGTATCCTATATCCCGTCAACTGTAGATACCCTCGTGACTTTCCTTGATATGAGTAACATAAGTTACTTGGCTCTGTTTGCTCTCCCCACTGAAACTCACCTATGCACGACTTCCAGTCTTACAATCATGTCGTGGTGCCTATGGTGCTAGCAACTCGACGGTTGTTTACACACCACTCGGGTCTTACGAGTCTTGTTCAATTCGATGCCACACCCCTCCGTGGATAGTATTAGAAGACATAACTCCTCAATCATGGCCTAAAGATTGGTCCTTCCTCACGATATCTATAACATGTGATGTTTCAACACAAACATTGAGCTGCCTGTCTGATAGTTGTACGAATGAGATAATAATTTATTGTTGAATGTGCAGGCTGCCTGGCTGCTAGTACGTAGATCATACAAGTCTGAAGTGTTACCTATTCTCTTTCTTGCTATGTTTGAAAACCAGAATGCTTGATGCAATAATACTTGATTCCTTAACTCATAAAACCCTTATGCACATATGTTTCTAAATAAACCACACGGGCTGGAAGGAAAACCAGCTCTGATACCACTGAAATGTCCCAAACCACGATTTTTCCCAAAACCCTCAATAATATCTCAGAACATTTAAATAAACACATTCATGTAGATAAAACATTCAAATGCATGCAGTAAACCATTGATTTGATAGCAATAAACCAGCAATATATTCCAGTGAAACCCTCAACAAATATTATTGCATCATACAACAACAATACAATAACAAGGGGATTTTCAACAATTCAAATCCGAACTACAATATGCAACAGGACATCAAATAACAATAAAGAACCTGTGAATACAATGGCGAACTCTGCTGTGAATCCGCACCGGAGATGAATTGGGTTTCTGTCCAATCCACGGAGAAAGCCTGAAGGTTTCCATCCTCAGGTTTCAGAACCGAAAGCTGAAGCTCTCTGGATTCTCCAAGAGAAAATAAATTCATAAAACTGAGCATACACAATGAGACTCCAAGTCTTCTTTTAAAGCTGCAGTTGTGACTCTTCAATTTCCCCGCTTTGTCTCTTCATATTCCACTTAAAGTCACTTTTTAAATAAATATAACCGTTGGGTTATAAAGTGACATAATAAAATAAAGTAAGGAATCTTCTGGCATTAAAACAGAGGGCCAAACGAACTCGAATGAAGACGTGTAATAGCTTGTCGGAAATCTCTCGACGAGACACTCCAAGTCCACTCTACTGAAATGCCAGAAAAACTGAGTTCTGCCAACTTACTATAATTAGTAAGCACCCTGGAAACCCTGTGGAAATTGATCTGATTGGCCTGAAACTGAAAAACACCTAGGCCAAACATCCCTTTGATCACCTGCCAAACCTCGGTTAGCCCACCGGACCATGATGAAAAGGCTAACTATAAGGCACGAAATAATGTGCCCCGAAAAGGGGACATTACACACAATTCCTTATACAAGTCAATTTTCCACTTCAGATTCCAAAAAAACAATTAAATTTCCAATTCAAAGTCCACAACTAGGTTGAAATTCCACCAATGGGAGAAATTGAGATTCAAAATCCAAAAAATTTACAAGGCAAGGAAAAGATGAAGAGGTTCGGTTCAAGGGAATTCCAAAAAGTGAAAATAAAAATCTTTGTTCGAGAAGTGAATTCCAAATAAAATATATAAATTCTTGTCGAAAGTGAGATTCCACAAAGAAATCGATGAGCCCCGTCCATTTTCCACCTCCAACTCCACAATCCCCGTTGCCAATTCCATGACCCCATCAAATTTTCACCTTACTATCAATGACCTGATTGGATTTCCACCCTGAAATCCTTGTCTACATGCAAATCCCGCTCACTAGTCCTTGCACACCCTCTAATTTCCGCCCTATAGAAAGCATGAAATTTAAAATGCAAAAAAATAAGGGGGATGACTTGAAAGAAAAATGCAAGTTTGACTGCAAATTTAATGTTGCAAGGTGGGCCTTATCAAGGAAAATGATTAGAGCGCCATATACATATCCGATCAAGACATCATTTCAAACCATATCCAACACCAATTCAATTCCAGAATTAAAAAGCAGAAAATTGCAGAAAGGTGTCAGTTCCAGCAGTTAGGAAAGATTTCACCAAGAGAAAAGGTCAGATTCAAAGTGATTTCAAATCAGATTTCAAGGGAGTAGAGCGAATTTCCCAAAAATTATAGTCAGATCTAAAGTGAGTTTCAAGAAAATCAGACTTAAAGGTGAATTTCCCCGCAGATCCTAGTGAAGAAATATCAGAAGTAGGTGAATTTTCCAACGTTGAAGGCAACCTAAGATCAGATCAAGTGCAATTCAAGGTGAATCTCCAGAATTGAGGACAATTTCTAGCAGACCCAGGTGCGAATTTAATAACAGACCCTAACAAGTTCATGGCAGGATTAAAGTGAATTTCTTAAGAAAAATGCAAATTTAAATCAGAAGAAGCAAATTCCTTCAGCAAGTTAAGACATTTTCCAGATTCATCAAGCATTCCGAAAGGGCTACAAGGCAATTTTCCAGAATGTAAAGAGAATCAGAATTGCAATCCCAAATTATAATCCAAAATTCTAAGATCCAAAATCCAAATTTTATATCCCATAATGTCAATCCATGTCCAAGTGAAGATCCTTTTGTTTATATTGGAAACTATTTTAAAGTTTTTCAAAATTCAACTTGCATTTCATACCAGGTTTCCTTCCTCTTTCCAGGAATTGAAGATAGAATGATGATCATGAAAGGAAATGAACAAAGGAATACGCTCCAGCTCAAGCAAAGGAGATTTCAAGATAACATGGGAGAAGGATTTCAAGGTCAAAGAGGCAGATTGCTCTACAAATGAAGGATGCTATCACAATCTTGGACTTCCCTTGGAAATCCAAGATCAACATGAGGGACTCAGCGACATGAGGATCAGCAATTTCAACTCACTAAAGAAGATAAAGACAAGATGACATCTAAGGAGAAGAATTCCAGGGATGAAGAAGAACATTCATAAAGATGAAGCAATTTGGGAATATGAACCATCACAATCAATCCAGGGAAAATACTTTCAGAAGAGTTAATCAAAGTTAGAAATGTTGAGTATCAAAAGATATCCCTTCTTTGTGATGAAGTAAGAAAGATTACAAGATAGGCAACTTGAGATGGTGCTTACTCATCTTCAATCAATCAAATAATTCAAGGTCAACATGTCTAGGGATGAAGAACATTCATGGAGATGAAGCAATTTGGGAATATGAGCCATCACAATCAGTGCAAGGAAATTAGTTTCAGAAGAGTTAATCAAAGTTAGAAATGTTAAGTATCATACTATCAAGAGATATCCCTTCTTTGTGCTGAAGTACAAAAGATTACAAGATAGGCAACCTGAGATGGCACTTACTCATCTTCAACCAATCAAATAATTCGAGGTCAAGATTTCCAAGTTCATTGAACTTGACTCATCAACAACTAGACATGTGGAAGGAATTTAATGCAGTATTACAATCACTTTTCTCATTGGATGATATTAAAAGTATGTAGGAGTTAGTTGTAACTACCCTAACCATGGTTTCCCTTGAATTATCTTGGTCATTGATATAGAATCAATCTGGGCCCATCATTTGTAATTGGGAGGTCTGTAAAAGGTTTGACCTTCTCATTTGTGAAGTCATTAGTTGTAGAGTAAAGAACAAGTGGTAGTAGCAGTAGGAGGAGATGAGAAATTATTGCCAAGACTATGCTGAAATTGATATACAATTTTCATTCAAGATATGGTGGATCTTCGTGTGTTGTTTCAACATTTTGCATGGTTTCTAATTCTCAAGTTTTAGTCGAAGTTCATTGATTGTTAATGGAGAATGTGGAGATATGTGATGAATTCCTTGGTTCATACCATTTGGAGTTTGTTGATTGCAAATTGCAGTGTATGGTTAGTCTGAACCTGATTAAGCACTACATCAATTGTGGATGTTCATTTGGATTGCGCTAGTATTGGGTATTTGGATGAATGTTTACATTATGAAAATCCTTTGTTACCTTTGGAGATTGCATCAAGTTGTGTGTAGTTGTTTCCTCATGGCAAATCAAAGCTCGGCTTAAGGAATCTATTTATATAAGTGCTATCCATTATCATCATTGTCCTTAGGTGTTAGATTAGATTTCTCTAAACCTTATCCTTTTTATCTTTTATTTGATGTTCAAATTGTTTCGTATCCAACTTCTAGTTGCTTTGAGGGACAAGAATTGATTAAGTCCAAGAACAATTGTGTAAGTCCGCTCATGATTACCAGCAAGATCACATCAATTCACAGAGTCTATATCCAACACAAAGTCGCATGTTTGCGGTGTAAACCTTGGGGTTGCCTTATTAGATCACATAGTTTCACATTAATTAGCATTTGAGGTTTCCTTGTTCAAGAGAGGATAGAATACTTGGTATTTTATTCTGTGTTGGCGAGTGTCACAAAACACGCTTCAACACAGCTAATCTTCCATTTTTATCTATGAAGCTTTCTTTATTTCTTCATATAACTCCAACAGACCTTTTTCTAGCTCCTTTTTATTGTATTAAAAACCTTAGCTTCATTCCTCTATTTGCCCTTGGCATAACTTGGTGAAACCCAATTTCCCAAAATCCTCCACACACAACACAACACAACACACATTTTATAGAATTTACAATTTCTAAAATATTATTGCTTATCTATAGAGCACCCTAAGCTAAGCTCACACACTTCCAATACTTCCAGTCTGCCAATTGAGTGGAAACAGACCAAACAAGGGCCTGACTAATGCAGTCTCATGCAGTCCTAACATTTTTTCTTGTCCCAAAAACAGGTCTCAGATAATTGTACTTATCTGCTCGAAGGTTTGAATTGTTTTTTGTCTTATTCAATTACAAATTTTATTTATTATATATCTCTGTCCAAATTTCTAGTTTTTGCTTTGTTGTCAGCATACAATGATTTTATTATGTTTTGTTTATATGGTTATTTCCAGTTAAGTATTAATTCTTTGTAATATTTTGGGTAGTTATAGGAGTCGATTGGTAGACAGTAGTGTTCTATTTGGCAACTACCAAGCTCTTTAAATAAACTTTGTGTAGTCAAGGTAAGTGATCCAATCCTTGTCTAATCATATTTGGTCTACTTTTGTAAAAACTTAATGTAAGAGTTGTCGATGCAACCCCACAGCAGTCCAAGGGTCAACTACAACCAAAACACCCTATCATTGAGGAGGAAAGCAATTAATTTGCAATGAAACCAAAAAAAATATTAGATACAAAATAAATAATGATACAATATACAATGACAAATCTTTGTTATCAAGACAGGGATAAAGCCTTCTGATAGAACATGACCATGTCATGTGTTTTGATCCTCTAAACTGAGGCACAAAAAGCAAACAACCTAAGTAAGCTTCGGCATGCTAGTGTGAATAGAACTTAATAAGAAAGGTAATATAAGATGTTTACACCAACACCCCCTTTAAGTGCAACTTAAGGAGTACGACAAAATGCAAGGATGGGTCACTAATACTAGTACCCACGTACAAATAAATAAAGCTCTCATAACCAAAGGAAAGGAAAAAACTTCATGGGCAAAACCTCCTCTACAAAAGAAAGAAAAAAAAAAAAACAAACATGTACGCATGATGGAAGAAAGGAGGACTCAAAATGATTCCCAGAGCACTACTTCTATCATCAATGTACAATAGATAACNCCCCCCCCCCCCCCCCCATAAGAGAGAAAAAGTGAGACCTTTTGAACGCAACCATGGGATTTGTAGATAAGGAAAATGGAGTAAAAGAGCATGAATGAAAAGCCAACCATGAAAGCCATAATAATGCAATAAACCTAATTGGCCAATAGAAAAGTCGAAATGAAATGCATCAAATAAATAAACCAAACCAAATCCTAATCATCCCTTTAACATCATTCCATTGATTCTTCTTATTCCATAATTTGATGTTGCTCTCAAAATGAAGTTGCATAAACGCAAGGAAAAGCAAAGACAAACTGATATGACAATGACAATATAAAAATCAAAGAATTGTGGTTCTCGAAAATGAGGATTATAATTACAATTTATAGAGCTTTGAAATCGATCTGACGGACGAAATTGATTGGCAATCAATGGCAATAATCACTTGAGAGGGTCAGTTAAGTGGAAGCAAATGGGAAAGTTCCAATTGCAAGTGAAGAGGGAAATGGGAGTTAGGAGCTAAGTGGAGAGGAGATTTAGTGAACAAGAGTGCTAAGCAGAGATGAGATGACTGAGAAGTGGAGATGAAACGGAAGAAAATTAGATGAGGTGGAGTTAGAAGTGGAGTGAATTAATAAAATTTTATTTATTAATTCACCCACATATTATGTAATTAGATAATTAAATAAAAGGGTTATGTAATTCTAATAATGATAGAAAAGGAAAAAAAATATGTATTTATCATACAAGGAACATTGGGATAGGGGACAAAATAATTAAATAATTATTTACCCCTAAGACAAATTAATGCCAAGAGGATAGAATGATTAAATAATTGACAAAATTATTTGATTGGATGAATGAAAAGAATGATCAAGGACAAATCGACAGGATATGATCGAATTGGAAGACCAAATTAATAATTAATTAAATAACTAAAATTATTTAATTAATGAGAAACACAACATCGATGAACGATAAAGAACAAACAACCAAAATAGACGAATAATTAGTAAAAAACGTCGTTGTAGGTGGTAATGGATTTTTTGTGTCTACAGGATCTAAGCACCACAAGATGCACCATTCAAAAGCTCTTAGCCAGAACTCTCCAAAAAGAGGAAAGGGAATTGTAGTTTTGGAGCTCTAATACCATGTAATATTAATTGCTTCAACCCCATAGTCGCCCAAGATCACTCATAACCAAAACACGCTCTCACAGAGGAGATAAGCAAATGATTTTCTATGAAGCCAAAGAATTCATTAGAAACAAAATGAACAAATGATATAATATACAATTATAAATCCTTCTTATAAAAGAAAGGTCCTAGATGAAATCCTCATGTAGAATAAGATCATAACATGTGCCTTAATTTATGACATGAGACACAAAAAGAAAATAACCTAAATAAGCTTAAGTATGCTAGTGTAAATAAGACCTAACAAAAAACTAGTAAGGTAGGATACCATGTTCATACCAACACTTCAAGTGTAAATAAACATATGCTTTACTATTCTATCTATTCATTGTTTCAAGAATTAGTTTTATTAGAAAGAAGAGTAAAAATTTGGAATTGTTGCCCTAAAACAATTCAAGACCAATATGAGATATCCATGCCCTTAGACCCTAATAAAGGTGAGAAGAGACTACAACATAGTCAAGACCAAACAGTCAAGAGAGCTTAACGATTGACAAAACAAAGAGAAAGAATAAGAAGACTTCAAAAGGTAGCTAAAGAAATTCCAATGGCACAACTCCAAAGCTGAAGTCTATTATGAAATAGAAGATAAAGCATGAGCCAAAGTCACAATCAAGAAAAAAGATGTCAAATTCAATCCATTGCAAATAGTTGCACAAAGGAAAAGGGGTTTGAGATAGCAAGACATCTCCCATTACTAGACAAGATGTGGGTAGATCTTGCAAATCAAGTTCCATATGAAGAACAATCAATAGACTCCACTAGGCCCGTTTAGGGGCTTTGTAGGGTTAAACCTATCATTGGTGACCACACGCAAATTCAGTGGCTCCCACCACCGCCGAGCTGGATCAAAATCAATTTTGGCGGTGCCTCAAAGGGGAATCCAGGCCCTTCAGGCACTGGCTATGTTGCACGGTCAGAGAATGGCGATATAGTGGCTTCGGGTGCTTCCCGCTTGTTAGATGGGACTAATAATGCGGCAGAATGTCAAGCTGCACTCGGAGAAGCCCGCATGGCGAACACTTTAGGAGTGCAGAAATTGATTTTGGAGGGAGACTTGTTGTTAGTCATTAATGGCATAAAAAAAGGTGCAATGGAAGCATGGTATTTAAATCAATATATCCGTAGCATCCGAATCATCCTAAGCCGGATCACAGAGGTCCAAATCAACCACGTTCCCAGAGAAGCCAATGGTCTTGTAGACTTACTTTCAAACATTGGAGTAAGAAGGCCACCAAATGAGACTACCGAATTGATGGAAGATTACTCTAAACTTGATGTTAGATGGGACTAGCTGACGCAATGTGATTGTCCTTGGGATTCTACTACATCATCAATTATATCAATGGGGGCGCGGGTATAAACACAAGCTGATCTTGTGTACTCTAAAGCCTTGGCGCGTGCTGGAACACATTTGAATCAGCCAACTTGCTTGGAAATTTGGCACAAGGAAAAGACAAGTGTCAGCTACCTGCTTTGCATGAATGAAAGGATCCGCGGTATTGATGAAGGATAGATTTGGCATCCATCTCTCATGAACACACAGTACTTCCTCCCTCTCCCGCACAAGTTCGACGGCAATTGTAAGATGGGCTTATGAGAGTCTGTACGAAGAGCATTTATTGAGACTGCATTCTCGAGGGATGCAGCCAAGCAAAGCCTCTCTTTAAAAGTGCGAAGCTTGGGGAGTTTTCAGCACAAACAAACAGTGTCTGAAGAGCCGAGAGCAATTTGGTAATACGAAAGAAGGCTGCGCTTCTTTCCCTACACAGTGAGCAAGATTTTGTTGGTCATGGAGGCGAATTTTTCACTTCACTCTCCAAAGCAACTCCCTGCGTTTCGAAATGAAATCACGACGCAGAGGTTGGGTAACGTCTTCCGTTTTGATGAACCCGAATTCATGGAGGCGTTGTCTACATTTTTTGGGGAGGAATTCCTTAAGCATGATTAGAGGCTGCAAACTAATTTGGATATTTCCTCCCTTTTCCTGGCTCTTGGCCTCAGGGTGGGGAATTCGAAGATGGAGACCCTCTCTGTGGCCTTACAATGTCTGGAGCCAAAGTGGGCTGTCGGCATGGAAGGCATTGTACATCGAGCCGAGCTGGGTGTGGGGCTCAGAATTTTGCATGGTCCCTGGCGTTCCATTGGAGGCGGTCATGGAGAGGTCCAGCCTCTGGTTGTTTGGAGCTCCACTCATCCAAAGGAGGTGCGCCTCCCAGAGGTAAGGAGAGGGTGGATCATGATCCAGGACTTCCTCGACAAGGTGGCGGCCCGCAGAGCTCAAGGAAAGCCGGCCAAAGTGAAGCGGCTGAAGACCACACTAGTCAAGTCGACAGCGCCATCTGACAGTACTGGAAGGCCTCAAACTCGCCGCCAACTCCCGAAGAAAGACATGACTGGAGGAGCATCTGCGTTAGGGGCAAGGGCCATTCCAAACTTTTCTCAGGAGGAGGCGTGTGGATGTGTTTTTTGTTTTTTTGTGTGTGTGGTGCGTTGTCAAGTTAAAAAAAAGGGGGATATGATCATTGGATCTATGTAAGCACGAAATGTATTTCGAGACTGATATTTTTTTGGGTTTGGCTTGCAGTGTTTAGACTATTGTCGGTGATGAAACCGTTAGGTGTATTTTGCAGAATGGACATACATTGTAACACTTGAAAGATCTTTTTGTAAACTTTTGATTACTATGAATATAAATTTGAATTTACAGATCAAAAAAAAATCAATAGACTCCACTAAAAAAAAGTGGAGGCATATGAGTGCAATCTTTGAGGTATCAAATGTTGCTAATTGAAGAAGAAGAAATCAAGCCAAAAATTCTAAGGATTAAGATTGGAGTGTACTAAAAAGAACAAGAAAGCAAAACAAAACTGTGAAACGCTAGTCACAAGAATAGGGGATTCCCATGTGGGCAAGAATGCTTGAGGAGCAATGGAATATCAAAATCAAAACTCCCTAATAAGGATGTTGCAGGCACTAGGTTTGCATCAAAACACAACCATGGTGACTCTGCCATCAAGCCCCAATGTAAAAAGGTAAAAGCTACTTAAGTTTACAGATAACGGATAAAAGGATCCACTAGGGAACTACAAGACCTATGAAACAATTTGGAAAACAAATGATCAAGACAGTAGAGTGCATTGCTATAGTCTTTTCCAACCACCCTAAGAGGTGTGGCTATTGATTGATATATAAATATTGAACCAACCTCTCCAAATATTTGGGAGAAATTAAATAATACTTTGAAAATGAGTTCAAACTACTTCAAAATTAAAATGAAATTGTAGCAAGGTAAACATGAAAACGTTAAAGCTTATACTAATACACCCAAATAATTTCTTCTGAAGTTAGAAAAAAGAAACTATTAATGGGTTAAAGAAAAAATGGTTCATTCCAAGATTTATCCTTTCACTAAGAAAAAAAATAAGCGTTGAACCACTACCATCATATATTGAAGCATATAATAGAGCAATTGATATTGAAAGCAAGGACAAGACATCTTCATGACCTAAAAAACACATGCATAAAGATAATGGAACAAATGGAAACAGCAACACTAAACAAAAAATACAAGCATTAAGGAGAGACATGCGTCACGTGATGAAGCAATTGACAATGGAAAAAGAAAGTAGCAAAGAGCTGAAAAAACTATGTTGTACCAATTGTAACCATGAGGGTCACAACAAAGCTAATTGTCTCAAAAAAAAAAAAAATTTGATAGTTGTCAAGTTATGGATCATTCAATACAAGAGTGCCAATATGATATGAAGAGTAGCACACAAGTGCTTTCACACAAGGAGGGCAATCCCCCCACCAAGCACTCCCCTAAAGCCACAAAATAACATGAACACATCTCCAAGCAGCTATCTAAATCAAAGAGGAGGTTGGAGTCCAATAAAATATGACTCCAAGCATCACCCCATCATACCATGCCAACAATGTGATGAATGGAGACATTTTGCAAAAGCCTACCACAAAAACAAGAACAAAACAAGATTACGATGCAAATCTTGTGGACCTAGAGACCATGAAAAAGCCACATATTTGAAGCAAAAGGCCAACATCAACATGATTGATGTAAAGTGGCATAATGAAGTATTGGTTGTTAGTTGAGAACTTGAGACCAAACAAATAAGGTTTTGAACCTAGACCCATGCACACAAAAAAAAAAAAAACTCATGACATAAGAGCCAATGTGGAGCATGCTATAGATAATGAATGCTACCACTCATAAGCAAATGCAATAACAATAACAAATCAATTGCAATCGAAAATATCTAATGCAAGGCAAGTATGTCACGCCCCCGCCAAACTAGGATCAGTGGCCCTTAAACAAATCACGCCCTTTATAAGATCAGATTGTTGCCTTTATATCAGTTAAACCTAGGAGATTAAATGAAAAGAATAACATCAATTTATTGTAAGGTGCCAACCTAGGTAAGAAAGGATATTATTATTAAAAAAGTTCACTATAAAAGGGCCAACCTAGGTAAGAAAGGATATCATTATTAAAACAGTTCATTGTAAATGGCCAACCTAGGTAAGAAGGAATATACTTATCAGCAATTAATTCAAAAAAAATACAAGCAGCACTTTATGAAGGGGTGTATCCCTCGCCACGTGAAGAGGTGTGGCTCCCTCTCAATTTAAGATATAAAAGAGGGAGATGAATTTATTGGAGGGGCATCTATGAAGGGATCAAGACATCTATTTGGAATCGAAATTGAGACCAAAAGGCATAATTAAATATTGTCTTCGGCAAGAATATTATCTTGAGATAAGTTAGAATAATCCAAGATAATAAATAATCAGATATATGAATTTAAATTGAAGAAAGCAGTAATTGCAGATATTTGTAAGTAATTTTATTGCTTATCTTTAAGTTATTTACTAGCAATTCATATAGAAAACTCCTATAGGAATCTATTTTGAATTTATTAGAAATGTCTTGCAAACAAGAAGGATGGCCAACCTTCCAAATTCAAGAGATATCAAGGATGCCACTCTAAGATGGATGGACCAAAGATCTTGCCATGCTCGTGGGCTAGGCTATTGAGGACCAGAAATCCAATCATGCCCCTAAGCTTCAGGATCTTATCAATCACACCACCCCAACATGGATGGACTAGAAATCCTATCATGCACGTGGGTTGGGAGGTGAATAAGTGCTCCTGTGCTTGATCGAGGAGGATGGTGCGCCTACAAGGTGGATTGAGGGATGCAATAGACATGAGATCCTACCATGTTCATGGGTCCAGAGGCGAATAAGTGCTCCTAGACTTAGGTACTTTTCAAGTACGCCACCCTCATATGCATGCTTGTAGGTCGTGAGGCATATAAGTGCTTTTGCGCGTGAGGGTCTTCTCAAGTACGCCACCCCAAGATGAATGGGCTGGGATTCACCCATGCTTTCACAATACAAGGACAACCATCTTTGAGATTGTGATTTGCAAACGTTCCCAACGCATTCCTAATATGGTTACTATAGGAATATGCATTGGTATAATTATTAATGTAATTGATGAATCTTGATTAAAAATAAATGATGTTTATATGTTCTCATGATTTTTTAATATTTAACGCTAACACTAGAGAATTTAGATGTTATCATAGATTATTAATACTTTAATGATTTTGATTAAGGGTCAAACAAGTTTTGATGGGCCCCTAAACCCTATACAAATGGATTTTGACCGTGATCCAAAACCCTAATACTAGAAGCTGCAATAGAATAAGAGCATACTGATAGTAGCCCTACCATCAGCTAAAAAAAAGCAGCCACAGAACTTGAACACCAAAAGCCCAAGCTGCAACAACACAAGGCCAAAGCCACTCAACCTAAGGGTTGGCTCCCATAACCTAAACAATGGGTTTTAAAAAGGCTCATGTAACCTTCCAAAGGTATGTCCAAAGGCTCCCTTCTGTAGGAGTGAGAGGAAAGAAAACAAGAGACTAAACAACATCAAACCAAACCTCGATCATTTGCACAAGGAAGATCTCCACCTCAATAGGAGACTCGTAGAAAGAGATCAGGGTAGAAACAAAGTAGGCCCTTATCAAACAATCAGCATGAACAAGACAAAAAACCCTTACAAACATTGCAAAAAAAATTCTCTTCTAAAACAGTAGAAGAGACCCTTAACCAAAAAAAATAACCTACAACTAGCCTAGACAGCATAGAGGCAATCAAATCTAGACTCAAGGGGAAAAAACAAAACAAAAAAAGGCATAATAGAAGAAGATATTGTCATGCCCCACGCAGACCTGCAACACAAAAAAACCAAAGTTGGCAGACTCAAAGAAGGAACCCTACAACATAGAATCTTCCAAAAATTTTGCATCAACTGAAACGCGTCCAGCAGCCCCAACTTCCAAGCCCTCCTCTAAAGAATCAAAAGCAGGACTGCTACCAGCAACAAGGAAAGGAACAAGACAAAGAAGAACAGAAAACGGAATAGAAACCAAGGAGAGGGTACCACCTCCAACATCCTCCACATCAACCCCAACCCCAACAACAGTTTCCCCAACAGCAGCTGACATAGAAACAATGCCAAAACAACATCCTCAACAACCACAAATCCAGAGGCCCAAAGAAACAAGGCCAGAGCCACATCGAGCCACACCAAGCCCTTGAAGTAGAGCTCTCCAAGAAACCCAAGAGGGCAAAGAAACCTCTGCAGAAAACAGGGATTAAAGCTAGAGCGCCCAGATCAGAGATGGAGCCTGGACAACCACCACCATCAACCGTCTGCCACCACCAAGCCAAGAAAAGAGGGCCAAGCCTACACTGCACCCAGCAGCCACAGAACCCCATGGCACCAAAAAAAATCCTCCTACCAAAATGAAAAACAACCACAGACACAAGAGTGGCACAAAAAAACATGAACTTGCTCCAAAGCAAGTCGCCTTCACCGAGTACAGAAGAACCATTAGCAGGCCAAGCCTCCTCCCTCAAGCACAAAAGGCAAAAAGAAAACAAATCCCCAGCCACAGCCTGCAAAATACCCAAAGAGGCAAAACCAAAAATAGGGCTGAAGGGCAAAAACAACAAAAGTTGTATCCTCATCCTCGCTGTCACCATCATCAACTGCATCTCTGCCACAAACCCTACTTCCTCTCGTGCTCTCCATTTACACAAAATCACATTACTTAGGAATCACACTTAATGATTTAATGCTACTTTCTAGTGATTAATATTGTTTGCAAGACCTAACCCAAGATTATCTTATAGAGGGCATTTCAAATGGGTAATTTATATTTATAAATGTAATGTATTTCTTTTCTTGATTTGGAATTGTTCTTTTAAAGATAACAAGCAGGAATATTCCAAAAGGGGACATTACAAAGTACTTCAAACTACTATACCAATTAACACGCTATGTTTGATATTGAATCACAGAAGAATGAGGCAATGGATGTTACAGCCTATTTAAAATCCAAAGACAATGAATACCTCATAATAGAACCGGTCGAGAGACCAAGTGACCAATCCTATCTTATGAACAAATTGCATGGCAAAGATACTAACAATGGTGCATCTGCAAATCCTTGAAAGCAATCTCACTAATACAATTGTTGATGGGGGATCTAATCCAAACATACTTTTGGAAGACACTTGGAGAAGTCTAGGAAAGTCAACCATCTAACTCCCAACTTTCCAACTGGTGGGTGTAGACCAGCATGGAATCAAGGTCCTAGGAGTTTTAAAGGCCCAAAAGGTACTAATTGGGACCCAAACATTTTTACTAAATATTGTCATCATCTCATTATAGAAGAAAACTTATAATCATTGTTGGGTCACAATTGGATAGTAGCAACCAAAGCCAACCATAGTTATAAAAGAAACACTCCATTAAAAACAAAGGTTAGAAATAAATAATTGATTTGAAGAACTAATTGCAGTCATGTTCAAAAGATGAATCGAATTCTCCAACAAGTGGAGGCCTCTAAGTAATTTCATCAACCTACAAATTTATTGAAAATACAAATATTAATGAATTGGCACGAGCCTTACAGAATGAATAGAAGCAACCAATTGATATTGAGGCGACTTGATCAACTGATAGTAAACTGTTGAATAGTTCATCTATGTTGGACAAAATACATGGTATGGAGTTGATAATTTATTCTCTAAGGCCAAAAGCATTACATTTGATTCACATCAAAGGCAACCAATGAAATTAATGGAGGCACAACTCAAAATAATAAAATTAAAAAAAAAGATCTGAAGCAAATTGATACGCGTTTTGCTAAAACACATTACAAATGACCCAACCAATATCACATATTTTGCCACTACATCAATCCCATATTACAGCAAACTTCACAGGAAATTTGTAGAAAAAGAACAATGTCATCCAACAAAAATAAAATAATTAATGAAGTATCATATAGTGCATCAAACAAAAAAAAGGAAAAAATTTAAGTCAGCGAAAAATGATAGGTGCTTCATGTTGTGTTGTAAACAAAAACGCCCCATTGCAAATGGGGATGCCCAATTTTTGCCTTTTAGGTTAGTGGTTTGTTAGTTTAGCATGGGTTTGGCAGTGATTTTGAAGTCTCAAGGTTGGTGGAATAGGAAGTTTGAGCAAGATCTTGGAAGATGGAATCTGATCCTTAGTTGCAAGTTTGGATCTTGGAGTGAGTTTGAAGTTCTTTTGTCAAATCAGGGTCCAGCACTTAGTGAAAATTTTGAATTGCTCTCAAATGAAATTCCTAGAAACCATCAGTCCATGGACTTGTCATCATGCAATCCTGGTGAACTTCAGAGTCTGATTTACAAGTTGATGAGAATGTTTAACAAAAAGCCAAGTGTTGTTTTCATTTTCAACATTGACATGACAAACTTACAACCTTAGAACAACGCTTGTGCAAATTTCAATCAAGGCCAATGATTTTCATTTGAATGATGAATTCCGTTTTGCAAGATTGAAAACTTGCTTTGAAACACTAAAGGGAAGATTAAGCAGAACATAGGTAAAATCTGTGGTTTACACACTGCATTTTCACCCTCAGCAAAACTTTGAAATCAACCTCATCATGGAAATTCCAAGACAGGTTGGAAATCCGACCTGACTTGGACCAAATTTCTAAGCTAGGTCAAAACTCCAACCTTACTTGGAAATTAATTCCACAGGCATCATGAAATCCGACTGCAATGAGAGGATGAAAATTCTTAAGAAAAGGAAAAATCTGGGCATTATTATGAGCTTTTTAAGCAAGTTTCCAAATGCATTTGATCTCAATCATCATGCTTAGACAAACATCAAGCTTTCAGCATGATAAGAAGATAATCAAGGACTTAAAATCATGAAATCCAATACACATTTGAAGATCTGATCCAAGACATGGCGAGAATTCAATTTGAAACGAAATATAATTTTCATTTGGGAAAGGAAATCAAAGGGAATGAACAAAATCTGAGTTTATGGCGAATTTCCAAGACTTAGCAAATTTTGAGAGGGGAGGGACCTAAATTTTGAGAGGAGGACCTCATTGGGGAGTTCCAAGTGAGGTTGGAATTCCAACCTCCCTAGGAAAAAAATTCGAAAGTTGGAATTAATTTCCAAGCAACCTCTAATTTCCGCCCAACCTTGGCAAACATTTTTCAAACACAAGAACCAAAATTGACTTCTTTAAAATCAAAATTCAAATGATGCAATGATAGTTGATGACAATTATTCAATTGTGTATTGTCATTGATGTTTACACAAGTATAGTGATGTTTACACAAATGTCTAATCCTATCCAAGCACAGTCAGTGTCTGTCGAGCTCTCTCGGGCATTGAAGATGACCAAAGTGATTTTTAGTTGTAACTGAGTTCACTCAAGCATTACAGTGTTGGTCAAGCGTTGAAGAATTTTAGTGTTGACCGAGTACAACAGTTAGTGTCAGCCGACTAACAGTGGTTTATATTTTGTGGATAAATGGTTATATGCAACCGACAGACATGAGTTTTACTGTTAATTTGGAAGGATATTAAGGCCGACTTGACAAGGCTTATCATATATATATTAGGTCAAGTTTGGATTGAAAAGAGTGATGGTATGCAAGTGTGGTGATGTGGAATTGCAGGTGAAGTGTGATATGAAGGGTGAAGGCGAAATCAGATGGGATTCTGATTGAGGACAGAATACAGAGGACTGCAACAGAATATCCGATCAGTAAGGATCAAGTATTTAATCCAGAACAGAGATCTGAATCAGCAAAGACAGTTGCTGAATCAGCAAAGGCAGTTGCTTATCAAAAACAGGTCAATCCATTGTTACTTTCTAACAATTGTAGCAGTGATCAAAATCTCTTAACAAAGTAGACTTAACAGTCTTTTGTAAATCCTCTCACAAGGTGACATTTCTACATTGAAGTGTTTGAAGACCTCTCACAAGGCCACTCCTTACAGAGTGATTAAATCCTCTAACCGGGTCACACCTAACAGTGTGTTATTGTAACCTTTAACAGGGTTGGCTCCTAATAGGGCTCACTTCAGAAGAGTGAAAATCAATAACTAGTTGCTATTGGTGGTTTTTCCCATATTGGGTTTCCACGTTAAGTCTTGGTGTTACCTGTGTACATTTCATTTGCTTTATGGTTTATGTTTCAGCAATTAATTACTAAAGATAATCACAGTTAATATCTTAAGATTTGCTATGTTAACCGAGTGACAGTGAAATATCTATGTTAACCGAGCAACAGTGTTAAATTTGTTTAAGACATCTAAGGGACTTGGAT
>MU227974.1:2770112-2786915 GCA_018584345.1 Thuja plicata | reverse complement strand
AACTTTTCATCCCGGTTCCGACGAGCTATAACACTAAGGTGCCCAACATATAATACCAACAATAATGGCAACCTTAGCAAATTTAATTAAATAATAATAATAATTCACCTGTCTTGCGAAAACAACTAAAGAAGCATCAGAATCGAAATCTGTCTACACTGGAGTGATCCTGATGATAAAAGATGTTGAACAAACCTGATGGGGTGACTTGCTAAAAGTAGACGCTCTCTCCAAGATTCTTGGAGCCCAAACCAAAAGCCAGAAATGAAAACTGAGAACATCATTCAACTCCTCTAACTCATCTGAGCTCATCGGAACTATCCATTGACTTACTATAAATAGTAAGTTCACACCAATGACCCTCTAAACACCTCGCCAGACCACGAGGATCGCGATAATGATCTGGCACCATCCATTCAATGACCCTGCTAAAATTGGTGACATTACAGTCGTAACTCCAACCACCCTTGGAATCCATTTACAAACACCTTGTGATATGCGATCCAAAGAAAAAAGCCAATTCCAAACAATGCGAACTCCTAAATCAAGTCGGCCAAAAGGGAGAAAACAAGTTATAAATTCAATGAAATTCAAGCAAGGTTGGCCTTGAAAGAGATAAATTAAATTGCAATTAGATTAGGTCGGCCCATACAAGGTTTCTAATAGACATGCTTCTTGGGTGTTTAAGTCTATAAAAGAAAGCTTCAGCACTTCATTTCAAACAATGCAATACAACAAACATCAATTACAAGAACAGAGAAGACCTTACAAGGTGCGAAAATCAGAGATAGTGTAAATTAAGCAATCCTTGGCATCCAATTGAGATAAAAGAAAGCTTCAGCACTTCATTTCAAACAAAGCAATACAACAAACATCAATTACAAGAACAGAGCAGACCTTACAAGGTGCGAAAATCAGAGATAGTGTAAATTAAGCAATCCTTGGCATCCAATTGAGAATCGATCTCGCTGGAAGTAAAACAATCAGAAGTTGAAAGACATGAATATCTCCTAGCTTCAGGCTTAGAGGTGCAAATTGTGACTTGGGGTTAAGTTTGTTAATGAAGTTGTCAAATCAAGATGTTTTCTGGGTGTTTTTAAGAGGAAACTGAATATTCTAAACTCAGAAAATCAGAAATTGGTTTTGTGAAATTGGTTACTTGTGATAGAAATGTTAAGGTTTTTAAAAAGCAAATTTTCAAATCTGGTTCAATTCACAAATTGTTTTCATTAAAAATGATATTCTTACTAATATTTCACTTTAACACAAGGTTTTTCTCTTGTTTTGCGAGAAAACAAGGAGGATGCTCAAGCAAGTACATAACGAAAGGAAGATTTGAACATTAAACATGGAGAAAAGGACACCACAACTTCAAAACTTCAACCAAGATGAAAGCAAAAGGAAGAGTTGGAGTCAAGTCACAACTATAAGGGATTCCAAGATCAACATATAGGAGATCCAATATAAAAATGGAGATGACAAGCAAGAGGATGTTCAAGGCCAAGCCTCTTCATGTGCAAGGATGAATCCAACACCAAGGTTGGCATGGGAGAATCAACAAGGCATTTGCAAGTCATTCATCAAGTTAGCAAGGAGGTTTAAGGTTGGAAGTCAAAATGAAGAAATGGAAATCCAAGTGCAATAACCTAGAAGGGAAAGGATTGTGAGATGCCTTGCTTACATCTTGTCTTGCCAAAAATGATTTGACACGGCATCATTGATGTCAAGATCAATGTTGTATATCCAAATTTGTCTGAGATCTCAACCAAGGGTGATGATCGAATTGCAAATATAAACATCTCATGGAATGAGGAAGGTCAAGATGCAAATTAAGTTCAAAGACAAAGTAGTTGCAAGGGACGATGAAGGTTATCAAGTTCAAAGTCATGACGAAAAATCGAGGCCAAGAAATCCAAATAAGAACCAAGACGAGTACGAGTTCAAGAAGATCTCGATGAGAAGATTTCCAAGGCGAGGAAGATGAAGAAGTGGAGTTGAAACAAAGATTGCAAGATAAACATGTTGAGGTGGCACCCGCTCATCTTCAACCAATCATAAGATTCCAACTTCACATGTTCGAGTTCTTTCAATCAGGTTATTCCAATTGTACATGTGGAGTGCATTTAATATTATACCACACTGAATTTTCTCATTGGTCCATCCAGATATGTATTCAAAAGCAATGTAATTTTTTTATTGGTTGGCATTTAATGCTTGTAGGTAGTAGTTACATTAGGGTTGTGTTGGAATTATCTATCATTGATCTTAAAACAATCTAAGCCATCCATTGTACTCGAAGCCTCTATATAAGGCTTGCTTATTTCATTTGCAAAGGGAAAATTTTGGAGAAATTATTGCTAAGATGCTGCCAAAGTGATTGAAAATTCATTGTTGTTTCATGGTGGATACTTGTGTTATTTTGGAGTGTTGCATGGTTTTCTACTTCTCACATAGTTAGATTTTTGTTTATGTTAAGTAGTTGAATAATTAAATGAAGGATATTATTGTTGGTGATTTGTGGTGAAACTTATATTCATACCTTTTGGTACTTGTTGATTGCAAGTAACCATGCAAGGTTAGATAGAACTTATTGCAAGCACTTAGCCTCAATTGCTTCATGCTAATCAATTTGCATGTCTTAAGACTTTGATGTGTGAATAATTTGAAAATCATCCATGCATCCTTAGAAGATAGCACCTTCCTATGTGTAGTTGATGAAGTCGGCGAAGCAAGGATTGGTTTAATTTCACCTCAACATCAATAGTGTCTTGCATTGGTAAATTAGATATAGAGTTAGCTTAGATGTAATGTCCCTCTTTTGGGATATTAGAAATTAATTAAATAATTAAAAAATTTAAGTTGTTGAAGTCTAATAAATTTAATGACAACTTAATTTGATTTTTTAATTAAGTATTAAAATTACTTTAATGAGCTCCGTGAAAAATTAAGTCAATTTATTATTATTACCTCATTTCAAATTAAATTAAAAGGGGGGGCAAATAAAAAGACAGAAGAAAGAAATATGACGAGGTAGGCAGAATGAAAGCGAAAAGTCACTACAGTGAGCTATTAAACAAGAATGAGAAATTCATTCAAGCATGCTTGTTATGCTTTGTTTATTATTTTCTCTTGGAGAATTTGGGAGCTATAGGATTTCATTTACAAGAAACTTGAGGACGGAAATCCTTGGAGTTTCTCAAGTGGATTGGATGGAAACCCAATTCATTTCTGGGGTGGATTCGCGACGGAGTTCACAGCTGAGCCAAGTTTACTTTGTGAAGTACTCTTGGAAGACATTAGCAAATAAGGTATTTTGTGTTTGTATTTGATTTGGAGATTAATGCCTATATATAGATAGATATTGGGAACCAATTGAAATTTGTGGTTCTTTAATAAAATTATGGTTTGATTAATATTGAGCATCTGTAGAATAAATAAGAGGAGTCTTATATGGAGGAAGAATTGAATATCTCATATCTGTCGTTAGTTTAAACACAATTGTTTCCTAAGCTTATGTTACAACAAAGCATCTTAATAATTATAAACTGTGTAATCATCTAGACGGCAAGTGATAGATAGATTCAATTGTTGAAAGTCTCGATAATCTTCTTTTGCTGAAGCGGAGAGAATATCATTCTTCAAAGAGGCGGGAATATTAGCAAAGTGCTATGAATATTGGAGACAAAGTTGTCTGAAGAAGAAACCCAGAGATGTGGACGACTTCTATTCCATAATTTTGGCATACAAAATTAGTGTTGTTTCCTCGTGTTTTTTGGTGAACAGCTCGCGTGGGAATTTTCCCGACAGTAGACTGTTGTAGATGGGAGTATCATTTCATATTCCAACCTCAAGGAACATCGATCTAGTGTTTGAGCGGACTTCCTGTATTGAAATCTACTAAGTTAGTGTTGACAAGACATTGGGCAGAAATATTATTGGCAATTTGCTTGACTATGAGTTGCTATCAGTGTTGTGAAATTGTTGAGCTCTCAACTATTCAAGATAATGAGTCGGCTCTTTTCATACTGTCATTCTTGTATTTATCACTACTCAATTCATCGTTTTGGACGCATAATGCTGGAGTTTTTTGTGTTGTTTATATATGGAGAGCACCCATCTCTTATGCTTAAGTATCTAAGAATAATCAAAGGAAATAGTGTGTTGTAATCATCCTACCAAGAAAGAAGGAAGAAGACAGAGTAATGTGGTCATAGGGGAGAAAATCGAACTGCAGTCATCAAATAAAGAGATGCTATGAGCCGAATGGTTGAAACTTGGTGCTAAAGAATTTGTTGAGGCTAGACTTGGAAGAGACGGTGACTCTTTTCTTAGCTAGGCATTTAGATTTTTAATTATGGAGTTTACGATAGCCTGGTTATCATTGAAGAAACCTCAAGAAGTTGAATAATGAGATGAGAGCAACTTTTCTTAATCTCACCATAAAAGTTACGGACGTAATAGTAATTCTGAGCTGAAACGGCACATTTTTCTACTATTACCACTATGTGAATTCACAACAGAGAACTTCACTCATTCTTATTAATCCAGACAGATCAGATAATTAGCAGAGATTGTTTCTACTAAGGGAAACAGAAGTAGCGCAACCATCTCAAGCCATCTGGATGTCATTGAACGTTGACTAGAGAAATTAAAGGAATATTGATGAAAGTTCTACTACTTCTCAAATCATGCAATTTTCCTAATGAGCTCTGAAACAATTATACGGGTTAGGATTTTATATCGGGATTTTAATTACTATAACTCCACAGTTGTTTGGCTTTCAAACAATACAGTTGTTGTTATTCATGGTTTTCAGTTTTGTGTTCTATTTTGAAATCTTCATACAAGGAGTGTGACTGTTGCACAACATCATATCTTGCACAGATAGAGTAACTAAGCAATTATAAATTGTTGTATTAATTTTGTTAAAAATTTAAAAAATTGGGTTTCTAGATTCGAAGTAGCTCATTACAGTGGTATCAGAACAGGTGTATCCTACCATCTTCACCGGCTCAGTAAGAAAGATGAAAACAAGGGCAGATTAGAAAAGAGTTTTTTTCTAAAAAGAATATAACGACACATGTAATAGTGATCAACTAAGGAACTTGCAAAAAGAAAAAGTACGAAATCGATTGTATGTAATTGGATTCCAATTGGAGTCCATGAAATTACCTGATAGTGTTCTTTCCAAATTAGAGGAATTAGGGGTGATAAGGTAAAACATGCAAAACTCCAAACATACAAAGTCAGGTTTAAGGAATTAAAAATGAAAGAAGAAGAATGTATTACTAATTACCTTTTAAGAGTTGATGAAATTGTTAATGCAATTAAAGGTTTAGGAGAAAAGGTAAAAGAGCCAACTATTGTACAAAAAGTTTTACCTTCTTTACCTTCTAGATACAATGCAAAAATTTCTACTATAGAGGAGGCAAGAGATCTTACCAAATTAACAATGGATGATTTGCATGGTATTCTAACAGCCTATGAGATGAGAATGGCAGGTGATGTAGAAACAAGAAAGGAAGTTGCTTTCAAGGCAACCAAAAAAAAGAAGGATGAAAGCTCAGAATCAGAAGATCTAGAAGAACAGTTGGCAAACCTAGTTAAGAAGTTTAAGAAGTTTGGTAAAAACAAAGGAAAATCACCTATGAAATGTTTTAACTGTGGAAAACGTGGACATTTTGCAGCCAAATGTCCTTATTCTAATACTGATGAAGAAGAAGGATTTAAAAAGAAACAATCTGCTCATAAATCAAAAAGCTTTACAAAGAAAAAGAAAAGTTTATGTGCTAAAGAAGCTAGTACTGATAATTCTGATTTTGATGATTGTGAAACTTTGTTTATGGCAGTAGGACCTTGTTCTACAGATCGAAGTGATGGTGATTTAGGCAGTGATGCAGAAGATGAAGTTGATCTTAAAGTAGAGTTGGAATGTGCATTGGAAGAAATCAGCCGATTGAAGAAAGAAAAGTCACAACAATTGGCATCAGTCTCGAAAGGTAATGCAGATCTTCTAAAAGATGTTGAAGCTAAAAATCAAGTTATTACAAGTCTGAAAATTGAACTTGAAGAAAGTAAAAGAGAATTAGAAGCAGTGAATTCTGAACTCATTCACAAATCTGAAAATTGTTCTAAATAATAAAATGAAATAGTTGCTTTAAGGAGTGAAATTAAGAAACTAACTATGATTCCTGATAAGCAAATAACATTCACAAAAAGTTCAGAATTGCTAAGTGATATGTTGGGTCAACAGCGAGACACTAACATCAAATCAAGATTAGGGTTTGAAAAGGTGGAATGTTCAAATGGTGCAAAAGATAAAAAAGAATTTTGTTGAGACTAAAAATTGGTTTTCAATAAGGTTTTATTCATTCTATGGATATTGTAATTTTTGCAACTATTTTGGTCATAAAGCAGTGAATTGCAAGATTATGCCAAGGAGAAGAATCAGTTTTGCAAGTCTAAATTCATTTAATGCCTTAAGGAATTTCAACTTGATTTTTTTTTAAGTGTCAGAATGTTGGACATACTGCAAAAAATTGTCAATTGAATTTTGGTCATAAAGCAGTGAATTGAAAGGTTATGCCAAGGAGAAGAATCAGTTTTGCAAATCTAAATTCATTTAATGCCTTAAGGAATTTCAACTTGATTTTATTTAAGTGTCAGAATGTTGGACATACTGCAAGAAATTGTCAATTGAATTTTGTTGATTCAGGAAACAAGTTATCTGACAAGAAAGAAACAAAAATTTGGAGAAACAAAGAAAAAAGTCTCTTGTTGTTACAACTTTACATGCTACAAAAGAAAATCTTTGGATTGTAGACAGTGGTTGTTCGATCCACATGACAGGTGATAAAGGCAAGTTTTCCACATTTACAGAATGGAATGGCGGTCCGGTGAAATTTGGAGATAAATCTCTATACTGCAAGAAATTGTCAATTGAATTTTGTTGATTCAGGAAACAAGTTATCTGACAAGAAAGAAACAAAAATTTGGAGAAAGAAAGAAAAAAGTCTCTTGTTGTTACAACTTTACATGCTACAAAAGAAAATCTTTGGATTGTAGACAGTGGTTGTTCAATCCACATGACAGGTGATAAAGGCAAGTTTTCCACATTTACAGAATGGAATGGCGGTCCGGTGAAATTTGGAGATAAATCTTCAGTGCCGATATGAGGTAAAGGTTACTTGAGTATCAATGGTATGCTAGAAGCAAATTATGTGTGGAATGTTGATGGTTTAACATATAATTTACTAGGTGTTAGTCAGTTAAGTGATAATGGCTACTTTGTAAATTTTAATGCTCAAGGATGTGAGATAAGAAAACTTGATTCTGGAAAGTTAAAGTTGGGTTGGGCACAGGAGAATAGGATATGCCAATTTTGATAATATTGTGAAAATCAGCTCCTTGAGTTCAGTAAGACATATGCCCAAAATTGTAACCTAAGAATATTGTTTGCAAAGAATGTCAACAAGGAAAACAAACTAGAATAAGTTTCAAACCAAAAGAGTATTCAAGTTTACAACCCCTTGAGTTGATTCACACTAATCTTTGTGGACCAACTAGAACTAAAGGTTTGAAAAATGAAAGATACTTCATGCTATTTGTAGACGATTATTCTAGAATGACATGGGTAACATTCTTAAAAGAAAAGTGAGAGGCTTTTGAAAAGTTTAAGATTTTTAGGGCCATTGTTGAAAAAGAAACTGATTTTCAAGTTAAATGTCTTAGATCTAATAGAGGTGGCGAATTTCTTTCTAATGAATTTGTGAAGAGCATGGAATAAAAAGGCAATATTCTGTAGCCAGAACGCCTCAGCAAAATGGGGTAGTTGAAAGGAAACGGAACAGACAAGGAAATGGCAAGAACTCTACTAAATGAGGCAAAACTTTCTGACAGGTTTTGGGTAGAAGCAGTGCACACAGCAGTCTATGTTCTCAACAGGGTACAGCTAAGACCAAACAGCAAGAAAACTACATGAGTTATGGTATGGTAAACCAACTTCAGTTAAATACTTTAAAGTTTTTGGAAGCAACTGTTTTATTACAAGAGAAGAGGAAGGTTTAAGTAGTTTTGATTCTCGCTGTGATGAAGGTTTGTTTCTTGGTTACTCAACTCACAGTAAAGCTTATAAATGTTATAACAATAGATTGAAAAGAGTAGTTGAGTGTGTTAATGTAAAAATTGATGAGGAACTACACAAAGACAATTCTGAAGACTCTATTGTTAATACAAATAATGTGATTGAAAGTAATTCTACTCTTTCCAACGATTCTAATGAAAATACTTCTACAACTAATGCTTCTAATGATGATGGTGATGAATCTAGTTTAGAGAATGCTAGTGAAATATCTTTTGAAAATATTGGTGAAAAGAATCCTTCTAAGTTTGTTAAAAGAAATCATCCTGAACAACAAATAATAGGAAATAAAGATGATGGGATTCAAACAAAGAAAAAGGTTGTTAAAAATTATAATGAAGAAGCCTATGTCTTTGATTTCTGAAATGGAACCTAAAACATACAAAGAAGCTAGCACAGATGAAAACTGGATTAATGCATTGAAAGAAGAATTGACTAAAATTGAGAAAAATAAAACTTGGGAGTTGGTTCCTAGACCATCAGATAAAAATGTTATTGGTGCTAAATGGGTGTTTAGAAACAAACTAAATGAAGATGGTAAAATTGTTAGAAACAAAGCTAGACTGGTATGTCAGGGTTATGCACAAATTGAAGGGGTTGATTTCGATGAAACATTTGCTCCCGTATCCAGATTAGAAGCTATACGCGTGTTTTTGGCATTCTCAATGTATATAAGCTTTAAGGTTTGGCAGATGGATGTAAAGTCAGCTTTTCTGAATGGGTTTTTAGACGAGGAAGTCTATATGGAACAGCCAGAAGGTTTTGTTTGTGTAGGTAAAGAGGATTATGAATGCAAACACAAAAAGGCCTTGTATTGTCTTAAACAGGCGCCTAGGGCTTGGCACTCCAGAATTGATCAGCACCTTTTACAGCAAGGTTTTCACAGAGGTAACACAGGAAGTAATCTATATTTTAAATTTGTTGAAGATCAGGTATTTGTTGCGGTTGTCTACGTTGATGATATTATTTTTGGTGGGAATGATGAGGTTTGTAAAGATTTTGCTAATCAAATGCAATCAGCATTCAAAATGTCTATGATAGGAGAGTTATCTTATTTCCTTGATTGCAAGTTTCTTAGTTGGTTGGATGCGGGTATATTTTTGTCCCAAACTAAATATACCAAGGAAATCCTAAAAAAATTCCAGATGGATGAATGCAAACCGATTAGTACACCAATGGTTATAGGTTGTAAACTAACTAAGAATGATGATTCTCCAGCTACAGATCAAACAGAGTACAGGTCTATGATTGGTAGTTTTTTGTATCTAACATTATCTAGACCAAATATAATACAAGCAGTTTGTATGGTTGCTCAGTTTCAAGCTTCTCCTAAGGTTTCTCATCTTAATGCAGTTAAAAGAATATTCAGGTATCTAAAGGGTACAATTGATTTTGGTTTATGGTATCCTCGATCGAATGATTTTACATTGACAGCATATACAAATGTCGACTGGTCAGGTTGTGTTGATGATAGACGCAGCACTAGTGGTGGAGCCTTTCTGTTGGGAAACTGGTTGGTTGCATGGTTGAGTAAGAAACAAAATTCTGTCACTTTGTCTACAGCAGAAGCTGAGTATGCTGTTGCTGTCGCCTTTTGTACACGGGTCTTATGGACGAAGCAAACTATCACAGATTTCAAGGTGGCATTTGATGATCCAGTTCCTATTTATGTGATAACACTAGTGCAATTAACATTTCAAAGAATCATGTTCTTCATTCGCGCACTAAACATATCTCTATTAAATATCATCTTTTGAAAGAAAGAGTTGCTGATTGTGAGGTTTGTCTTGAGTATGTTCACACCAAACAGCAGTTGGCTGACATTTTTACAAAGCCTCTTCCTACAGCCACTTTTGAAACCCTTCGTCAAAGGCTTGGTGTTGTGGCTTTGCCACACTAATCTCTTACATTGGAGCTGGTACATAGGGGGACCTTATTCTTGATTTTATCTTTCATACCCCGTCCCCCCTTGTCATTGATAACAAAGGGGGAGAAAATGTTGTACCATGTTGCAGATCAGAATGGACTTTGGAACAGATTTTGTGGTTGTGTATTTTATCAATGTTGCAGATCAGAATAAACTTTGGAATAGATTTTTTGATTGTGTATTTTGTCATCAATGACAGGGGGAGATTGTTAGGCTAAGCGTCATTGATGACAAAATATAGTAAACTATAAGATTGCACTTGTTCAGTTTGGCAGTGGATATCATACCTTTCACAAATCTATGTGCTGTTGTGTAACAGGAAACAGTTGAATAAACCTCTGTATCACTTTGTAAAAGAAGCAGTTGATCATGTGAATCCAGAACTCCTATTGAGCGATATAAACAAACTTTCTGATCAGAACAGAATAAATCATTTGTATTGTCTTCTATTTCAAGTCTTCATATTTGAAAGCGTCTGTTTCAGAAGAAATTTATCGTGTCTGTAAAAGGATGTATATACACGATGCTTTGTTTGTCGGATTCTATATTCATGGTGCGTGCGACTTCAAAGATTATGGAAGTGGTTCGAACAATAGTAACTTATATGCCAGGTTAAAAATAGCATGTCCGCTGTCCTTTAAACAGGGCTGCTTTCAAACAAAGACTCCGTTGCTACCTGTACAGCACTGGACGCAGTCAATGAACTCCAGCAAAGAGACTCGAAAATTCTCCGGTTCATTTGTAGTGTGTCGGCAAGATGGAATATCGGGCTTATCATAAGTGGCATCAACAAATTATTTCAATATAGACTTTGATAGAATATTGTTGGCAACTATCAGGTTCTAATATATTTAACGACATCAGTTTGGTATGAGCAGATATTCAAACCGACGGCAGGATAATAATAAACAAATGTGTTTTTATTTTGTTTTATTCGATGCTCATAAGACTAAAGATTAATTTCCTTGAACGTTGGGAGCAGTTCAATAAACGTTAAAGACAGATACAGCAGTTGATAACGGTGTTCTAACTTGTTTTAAAAGTGCCTTTGTTTGAATACGATAAATATTACTTCTTTCTCTTGGAAAGTGATGTCGATCGAATGAAAAACAAGATATTGCCGATAGAAGTGAAGTTAAATTTTTATGTAGAAACCTTGATCAGATGTAATGAAGATTTGGAACTCTTGGATAAAAAAAATTGAAGAGAGCTCAGTTGAAGATCATTGGCGAGGAGGACTATTTGCTGAGACTGTGTAAGGAACTGAAGACACAATACATATTCCAGTATGTTAAACCTGTTAATGAAAAGACAGGAGGCGAGATGATTATTTTCAGTGTGCTGAAGATTATTGGATGATAGATTCTTGGTGATTGATCTGTTCAGTTTTGGTGTCAAAAGGTGGTAATCAAAAGCAGCGCTACGGGTATATTAATATGTCTGTATTTACAATTTGCATAAATGTGGTAATTCTAAAAAAGTTTGAGTTTTA
The DNA here is from genome assembly GCA_018584345.1 of Thuja plicata. Classification (NCBI taxonomy): domain Eukaryota; kingdom Viridiplantae; phylum Streptophyta; class Pinopsida; order Cupressales; family Cupressaceae; genus Thuja; species Thuja plicata. The sequence goes on along the minus strand of MU227974.1, from coordinate 2,775,356 downwards.
CATCTGGGCTAAAAGTTTTTGTTATCAGAATTCTATAACAGTTTGGTTTTCCAAATACTCAGAGACTAGTCAAACTGAATTTGATTGCAATTAAGTCATTTTGTATTCAGAATTCAGAGAGCGTATATTGAAGTATTTATAATCACTTTAGCCTGCAAAGAAGTTATATGTATTTCAGATTGAATCTATTGTACAAAGAGGTTACCAGAATCAGTTCACAGCATCAGGATTACAAGATCATTCTAAGACATTCACAGATGTATAATTTGTTCAACATGTGTTCAGATTTGTTTTAAAGTGTAATTTGATCCTAATAAGTTGTATTTGGGTTGGTGCTCAAACTGATTGAGTATGTGCTCAAGTTTTGAAAGAGTTGAAGCTCTTAAAGGGGGTTTGGAGATTCCTCAGGGTTGGAGCCCTTGAAAATTGTAATTGGATTTAAATTCGTGAGGCTGGATTATGACAGTAGATCCTAGCAGCATTGCTCACCGTGGCTTTTACCATATCGGGTTTCCACGTCATATTTGTGTACAGTTTCTCCTGTCTTGTGATGCTTCTTTACATTTTCAGTTTGATTATTTTTCAGCATACAAATCAAATTAATTGGACAAAAGGTTAACTTTTATTTACTAATAATTCACCCCCCCTCTTAGTAGTAAACTTGTGTTCTACAGAAGCACTATACAAAAAGGCACACATAATTATTGCAGAGCGGCGATACCAATCCAAGCAGAGATCTTACATCAATGCAGCGATCCATATACAAATTAGCATGTTAGCAAATGGAGTAAGGAAATATAAGAACTGTGTTTGCATTAACAAATACTATTAAACATCCTTAATCAGGTGAGATAATCAGCAGATGATTAATTAGTTAAGGCAAAAGGCATGATATGAGAGGTCGCCACCTTTGCAAGGATAATGACCATTTGGAAAGCCATAACTTTCCATTGCAATCAAGGGTTTATATACAACATTACAGCCACTCAGATGTGGGGTGCATCGAATAGATAGGAAAGCTACTCATCTAATCAAGGAATCAATCCATCAAAGCAATTGGTACTCACAAAAAGCAGATCAGTTCATAAGACAACAGCAATCAAGCATATAGAACGATCAGATCAGAAACTACTATATATTGCAGACAATGGTGATCTTATTCATTTATGGTATGCAAGATAAAGATAAGATTTTATATATATATATATATATTGTGATTGCATACAGTGATAGTAATTAATCATTTATTGTAATCTCCTATAAACCACCACGAAAGGATTAGGGAGGACCTCAATAGGGTAGCAGGTGTGTATTCCCTTTCAAAGTAGCCCACCTCATGTTGGATGGCCAAGAGCTCCTGACACTTGAGGCCAAGAGATCAAGTTTGGATACTCCACACTCTTGGGCTTAAATATGGTGAATTTGGGGCACCTTGTTGTGGAGTAATGATTAGGGTAGCAGGTGCATATTCCCCTTCTAAGTAGCCCACCTCATGCTGGACAGAAAAGAGCTCCTGTCACTTGGGGCCAAGAGGTCGAGTTTGGAAGCTCCGCACTCTTGGGCTTAGTTGTGGTGTATTTAGGGCACCCTAACATGCTTCATCTCCAACCCCTATTATGATTGTTTATGGAAATGGAACTATTGACTCTTGACTTCTTAAATGATATATTTAAATATATTGAAATGATTAGTAATATATATGCATTTATATGTTACCGTAACCCTTGTAAAATCTTTCACAGAATTATGTTACATAAGTTTTCTAACATGATTGCAGGACCTATTCCAGGGTTTACCTTGCTAAAGACCAATTTATTGGTTAAGTTATAATTCTAACTATATTACACCTCTTGTTTTAATTGAACTTGTGATTCTAGGGCAAAATTTAGGGTAATCCCAAAAGGAGACATTACAAGCATTCTTTATTTCTCACTATTACTTCAACATGTCTAATTTTAGCTCCTCTTGACCATCTTAAAACCCTTAGCTCGTTTCCTCTATTTTCCTTGGCATATCTCAGAGACATTCACTTTGTAATCTAATTGCTTCTAGATTCGATTGTGTGAGATTTTTTGCATCAACAATTCGGTTCACAGAGTGTGATCCTAAACATTGATGCAAAAAATTTCACACAATCGAATCCATAAGCAATTAGATTACATACGTATGGATTGTGGAGACATTCGCTTTCCCAAAATCCTCCATACACAGCACAACATACATTTTATAGCATTTACAATGTCTAAAATATATAATTCTTATCTACCAAACTCCAAAGTGCTCTAGTCTAAGCTCACGCACTTCCAATATTTCTAAACTACCAGTAGGAAAAAACAGACCAAGCAGTGGCCTGATTTTAGCAGGCTCGCGTGCAGTCCTAACAATGTTACTTTTCCCAAAAATACATCTCAAAGCATTGTATTTGTTTGCTCAAAGGTTAGAATTGTTTTTCCTCCTAATCATTTACAAATTTCATTTATTATGTGTCTCTGTTCAGATTTCTAGTTTCTGTTCTACAGACATCTTTTTGTTTTGCAGGCTACAGCAAATGTTCTGTGCCTATATGGCTCCCAAACATGACCACAATTCAACAGACCCTTGGATTTGTGGAAGCATCCTCTGTACTTATTTCTGATAGAACCTTCTCCCCGACATTCTTGATTATGTGATTGTAATTTGGCGTCCAAACTACCAAAAATCAAAAGTGGGGAGCCAGGGACACTTTTCTTACCTTTTATTTCCTTTAAGCATTCTCTCTATTTATCTCGGTTCACTTCCTTTCCCAAATCTAGTTTTCTTTCATTAATCTAATTCCTTTTTGGTATAGCAAAGCTTTTAGTATTAATTAGATTAACTTCAGTTTATATTTCCATGCTTCATTTCTTCAAGGAAAGTAATATTATCATTAGATTAATTAACAAATGTAGTTGGGTATTGTAAATTACACTCTACAGTTTTCGTGTCCAACTTAATTTTTCAATCTTTGATTCCCACCAAAAGTCAAACACGCCCTAACTTGTCTTCGTATGCTTTTCTAATGAGCATCTTGCTCAAGACTGCCCATAGCACATCTCCTTTCCAATTTGGAGAGTCTTCTTGCATACTCTTCTTGCTCTATTGCTCAATGACTCTCTTGCTGCTCCATGCTGAGTTTTCTGATACATTTTTCCATGACTGAAACCTAACTGCATCCTAAAGCTTTTGTCATCCTAAAAGCATCTCCTCCATTGGCATACCTTTTGACCACCATCACCCTATTGTCCCCCCACTCACTATCACACACTACGTTCTAGAGGATGTCTTAGATTTCTTTCTCTACAACTCCTTGACACACCACAACACCACTCACTTAAGAATTAAACACTCCCAATACTATTGCTGCTTTGAGGCTAAACATAAGGCAGTCTCCAAAACTAATCTAACAATCATTTCCCCTTCCAGATTCAGACTTATATTGCGGCATTTCAAGTGAACACTTCCTGATTCTGCACACAGAATGTTGAAGGCAAGGTTACCAAGAGACAAGGGTACTTGGAGACTAGTACTAATACCCGCATGGCTAATTTTCAAAAATAGGAGACAGGGGTACTTGGAAACACCAATTTTTTTTAATATAAATCAATAACTTCCAGAAAATATCATAACATAGAACTTTGAAAACAAGAACAGAGGTAAAGTTTAACATTAACTTTAAAAGTTTAAATATATAAATGTCAAATGTCATTGAATCGAAGAGTTAGAGTTCAAAACTCACACTGCATATTTCATATTAGACTATCATTACATATTGAAACTCAAAAATATTGATAGTTTGATGCTTATACACATGCAAAGGATATGAAATGCCTAGTTATGAAAAATTTAATACTACTCTTCTCAGAGTGGAGAAGGTTTGCATGGATGTGTCGCTATAAGATATTTGAGAAGGCTGGAGATACTCAATGGCTTCATTATTTCCAACAGTTGAATTGATATTATGCAAAGACCTCTTATTACCATTCTGGTGACCTCCTTAAAAGAATAGAGGTTAGAAAATCATGACACTACAAGAAAAGTGGATAATTGAACACCATTGACGAGCCCTTCTAGAGAAGCAATTGAACAAATCGATCAGAAGACTACAGTGGCTATCATTATCATTACTAACAAAAACTAATGATTTTGAAAGGGTGATGATAGAGGATAAGAATCAGAGTGTTTTTATAACACCTTATACCTTAAGTTTTCTGGCAGGAGTCGTCAATTTCTGATTGGGATACTTTGGGAATGGCAGAAGACGGTGGCCAGAAGAACCCTGCGCATTGAGATGTTTCCAAAGCCATCTCCGGTACCGGAGAAGACTCCGTCTTCAAGACGCATTGCAGGGGGTAGGAGATGTGTTTCCTATTAACAATAGTTGCGAGAATATTAAGGCGAGTAACTTCTAAAAGTTGCAAAGCATTGTAATACAAAGACACCAACACCTATTAAAGGTCAAGAGGGTGACCTGAAGGTCACTAGCACTTCTCATATTCCAAAAGTCCCTGAAACAATCCAAAACCTAAGTTACTGGATTCGGACCATGGACCCTCGATTCGGGTCCAGGTCCGATCTAGATTCGGATTCGCGGATCGGTCTGTGTTGGATCTGGGCAGGGTCTAAATCTGGACCTGTGGGTTCATCTGGATCCGTAGACCTGCAGATCTCGACGAACCCACGGGTCCAGTTGCGAACCCTACCCGGATCTAGCGTATGCCCTCGAGGATCCCACGCAGATCCCTAGGGACCCACGGCCAGGCATGTTAAAAAGTGGGTCCAACCCACTTTAAAAAATATTTTTTTATTGTTTTTTTCTAAGTAGCCGATCCTGGTTCTGGTTCGGATTCGGGTTCGGGGATTCGGCGAAAAAAATTTGGGGTCGGATCCTAGTTCTGAGGGTATATATATAGACATTTTTGAAATATATATATATATATATATTATAAATTTATATATGTATGTATGTTCCATACATTTAACATGTCAATGCTCATTCATCATTAGTTCAAAACTTCAAAGTTGAAACATACAATGATAATAATAAGTTAGAAGCGTGATTCTCATATGACATAATGATAAAATGATAAATCCATAATTGCCAGTATATGATTATATCATATTCATACTTTGCAAAAGTCTCAAATTGTCATTACATGCTGAAAATTTAAATCACAAGCATAAAAGGGTCGAATTAGGGTTTAGAAGGGTCAAATTAGGTTTAGTTTG
>MU227974.1:2746869-2759856 GCA_018584345.1 Thuja plicata | reverse complement strand
TATCTTCCTCTATTATTCTCTCATTTTTATATATTTATATATTCCATCCCATTATCTCTCTATCTATCTCTCCCTCTCCTTTCTATAGCCCTCTTTTTCTCAATCTCCATCTCCATCCCTCTCTATCTCCTTACACTCTCTTTTGATCTTCCCTCCCCACCTCTCCCTCTTTCTATCTCTTTCTCTCCCTACCTCTCTTCATATCCCTCTTCTTCGCAATCTCTATCTCTCTCTACCCATGTCTCTTTTTTTCTCTCTCCATCTCTATCTCATTATCTCTCCTCTCTCCCTCTATATATCTCCCTCTTTCTATCTCTCTTTCTATCTCACTATCTCTCTATCTTTTTCTCTCCATATACCTCATTGTCTCTCTATCTTCCTCTCTCCCTCTATCTTCCACTCTCCTATTGTATTTCTAGAAATGTCTCTCTCTCTCTCTCTCTCTCTCTCTCTCTCTCTCTCTCTCTCTCATGCATGATTAGAAGACAATGAGACATGACAAACTCAAGCCCACTCTTTGATGTTTTACATTTTAGAGTTTATTTTTGTGCATTGTGTTGTAGACAACGCTTTTCGTGCAACATTGGAGGTCTCGTGCGTGATTTAATTAACTTATTTTAACAAATAAAAACTTATTAAAAAAGGGTAAGTCTCATTGCTCCAAATTATAGAATATTCACATATTCTTCATATTACACATTTCCATTAGAATATGAAAATAAATATTGATTTCAGTGCCATTTTATAAAAAAATATTTTAATAAAAAATATTTATTACTATAAATACAAATTTGCATATTGACTTAAAAAATATGTTCAATTATATATTCATGTAAATATTATTATTTTATTAATATTCTTATATATCTATAATAAATAATATGAAAGATTAACAAATATGTTTTTTTATTTATGTTATTTATTAATAAAAATTTAAATATACACATTATTTATTTATTTTTTATCGGTAATAGGCCTAGGCCTTATATATACACATTATTAAATTAATTAAAAGGACAAAATTTCCTTTATCTTTTATCTAAAAATATATTCTAATTATTTATTTTATTTATTTTTAACTATATATGTGAAAGCTTTTATTCTCATTGGAAGCCTACCCCTATATTTATTTTTAAAGGTGCATAACTTATATGACTAAAGGTTGACGATTTAAATGCATGTTATTCATGGCGATTTAGATTCCTTAAATTTGTTTCACTCACAGTTAGTTGAATCTAAATGGCTAATATACAAATGTATTTTTTCAATCAAGGCGCCCTTTAACCGAACAATATCTCATATCTAGACGAGAATATTCAGAAGAAGCAACTATGGGTTAAATATAAAAATTATAATAGAGCACCAAAATAAAAATCGAGACCAACTAACATGTAGAGTTAAGGTGTTTGATTAACGTGTATTGAACAGGAAAAGCAACGAGCAAGAAAACATCCATAGATTAAAGTGAGATGTACATTTTAAAGCACGCTTTGTCGGCGAGCTGAAACGCGACCGATGGATGTTTTAATATCAACGATTGAATTTGTTGCAATCGTCTTGCAATGTTCTTGTAGGATACTGACCATTGATTGTCACAAGCAGCTCAAGTTTCTCAGATAATAAATGCTTTCGACATAATCTATCAAATAATTTAATAAATTAAAATTGAGAATTCAAAAAAAATAGATATAACTTTTTAAATTAAATATTAAATAATTAATTATTTTTAAGTTAATTTAATTTGTTAAATATAATTTTTTAGTTTTATTTTTAAAAAGGGGTAAATTTTTATTCAGTCAAATTCGGAGATACAAAGCAAAGGCCTCAAGCCCAACAAGACAAAAACAAGAAAAAAGGGTTCCCACAAAAACCTCCAACAACAACCCTACATGTTTCTATCCTCCAGCATTAACCTCTCTAAGGTCTAAAGATAATCAAAAGGTAAACCATCCCTCCCTCTAATATCCCAACCATATGTGTTCCCTAAAGCCCACTTCACCAAACAATCAACCACTATGTTCCACTCTCTAGGGATATGACCAAAATAAACAAACTACACAAGCTTAAAATCTATCTAACCACGAAGGCTAATTGCCAACTAACGTCATCCAAGTTTTTCTTATTTAGAATATCCACTACTATCTCGAAATTGGACTCACGGATAATCTTCCTCCAGACTAGAGAATGCCCTCTCTCAATTGCAATCTTAATAGCAAGAGCCTCCGTCAAATTATTAGAGTGTTGTCCTTTATTAAAAAAGAAGAAAAAATAGTAGTTCCATCATTACCTCTACCAATACCATCAATACCGACATGTCCTAGGTTCCCGCGAGATGATCCATCTATATTAATCTTTGAAACACCAACAAAAGGGTGTATTCACCTCCCATCTTTACAAAACCTCTTTTTAACATGTCGGGATCATTAACCAGCAATGCAACCCAATCTATTGTCCTCGAAATTCAAATTCCTCACAATAGCATAATCACCTAGATCAACATTTTCAGACATATCACACTTAGAAAATATAATCTCCTAAATTTTGCTAACTATCTTCTGCCACAACTAAAAACTCCCCAGTTTAGAATCACAGAAAACCCTATGATTTCTTTACAACCAAAGATTACAGCTAATAAAATCATACCCAATAGCCCAAGCCACCTAAAGAAAAGAAGTCTTTACTGGAGGTTTGTCCATGCTTTCTAAAAATTTAATTAATGGGGTAGCATGAATACAAGCATATTGCCAAGCCTCCCACCACCTATGTCAGATCTCTCTAGAGAACATGCATTGAAAAAATAAATGGGAGTTCCTTTCTTCACTGCTAGAACAAAGAACACAAACAAAGGGTCCCTGAAAACCTCTCCTACGAAGGTTCTCCCACGTAGGCCATTTCCTCTAAGCAACCATCCATAAAAAAAAATTACACTCAGGCCAAGAAGATTTATTCCATACCTTCTTCCAATAGGGCGCATCTACCAGACCATGCAATTGCCTATCTAACATAGCATAACCTTCAGCAACTATAAACTTCCCCTTTGGGTTGGGACCCCAAGTTAACGTACCTCTCTTTTAAGGGAACTGCATAACGAATTAACATAAATGAATATGCAATATTCTAGGTCACTACTCAGAACACACTAAGGATACTATGTAGGTACTATGATGGAGTGTCATCACTTGGATTGTACTATCCCAAGTGGTAAGTGGTACAGTAACTCAACTCCCTTGGGAGCCCTCATACCTGCTCACACAGGATATTGGTTGTCGTCAGACACCGCACCCTCACCCTTGGTACTCTCAAGTGACATATGGTATGGTAACTCTACTCCCTTGGGAGGCATCATACCATATAGGTGAACTCTTATCTTTTATTAAGTTTTATTACCCTTGTGTTTATTTGGTTATCACTTTATTAAACTTCTTCACGTTACCTTGTCAACCACTTCCAGGTCGGGGTAATCGTGAGAAGCCACTCCACATGCCTACCCGTACATACCCTTTCACTCTATATGATGAGCTCCACAAGGAAATGCAATTTCCCTACCCAACCCTCAAATGAACAAACACTCAACTGGCCTATATCCAGGAGTTCAGATCTCGCAAGATCCACCATACGCACGATCACGTGCACGTGGGTGGGCACAACCAACACCACGTAACCAAGGAACAATCAGAATGAGAGGGGATAAATCTAGGAAATGAAACAAGAAGGAATCAAAAATTTCACTCAGGAACACAACCGAGTGGAAACAAAAAGAGGTAATCAAAATCAGACAAAATCGACCAAAGGCCAAATCTACCAAAATACACTGACGGAGCACTTTTGGATGGGGATTTGAAAATAATAGAAATGTCCTCTATCCATTCTAACTCTACAATCCTAATCCTTATATCAAAGGCTACCAAAGACATAATTTAAAACACGCCAACAAGACAACAGACAAGAACTGGGTGACACGTAAAATGAGGTGACGCCAAAAACACTCAAAATACAAACCTCTCAAAATTTGACAAAATAAAAAACCCACTTCTAAAACATGCCCAAACTACCAAAAATCAAATAAAATTTAATTTATGGGCACACATACAAATTTTGGCAGCATAACAAGTTTAAAACTTCAAATTTCAAACATAGAAAACGCATAAATACTCATGCCCGCCAAACCGGGTCATAGAAATGCATAAAAATGGAGGGGAACACTAGTTCTCAACCTCCAAACATTTATAAATTGAAATAATTAACTAAAACAAAGATAAACAATAAAATTGAGCAAGCCCTACCTCACACGGTCGGTAAAAACCAAGAAAGGAAAGAAAATTGAGAAGAGTCCGCCAAATTGAAAATGGCTACACAAGAATGGAAGATTTCGCGGCATGATTCTAGCGAGTCGCTACCCACAAAAATCTAACAAGCGGGTCGATCACAATGAACACAAAATCAAATTCCTCCCAAGAGGTTTTTGGAGCAACAACTCAAAACTCTCAAATTACAAAAATGAGAAGTGAATTTAAAAACCCACTTTTTGCCCTCATATAAGCACTTTTATAACAGTGACTTATAAATTAGAATATTAAGCCACTTAATAAACTAATTGGCTAAATCTAAAAAATAATTAAGGCATTTGGAATTTTAACTATGGCAAATTAGCCAAAAAATAATTTAAAATAAAAACCAAACATTAAAATCCCCCAAAAGGCAATTAAATCAACATTTAAACACATAATTTCTGCGACAACTACGGAACCCTAAATACACAGACACGCTCACTGGTCAATTCACATATTGCATTATGAATCTGAATTTACCATAATAATTGGAGGGTTAATAATAATAACAAAACTATGGATACGTCGCCCATACAGGGACGACATTGACTCAACATGAATAGTCAAGGTCACTATCTCCTGGTGCCACTACTGGGGATACATGTACACACTCAAATCTTATACTCAGGATGAATGTACCTTGTACATGTTTAGTAAACAAGAAAACATCAAGTGTAGCTACTCAATCATATATATAGTCGAAGCAAAAACAAACACATAATTATGTTGAAGGAGAACGGGACATCGTGTAGATCTCACAAGCAAGTGACTACGACTCTGTATCACTTCGTACTAGCACCAACATGCAAAATGTATAATGGTGGTGTAGTATGACATCACAACATATATAATCATATGATAGCGCATTAAAAATTAAAGTATTAAATAACCATTTACAGCCATCTGAGCATATATCTACTGAAAATAAAAGATAGATATCCACAACATAAATGCACCATAGCAAGAAGTCCAATAACATCTAGGGAATACAAATATACTCCTCAGTCCAAGTCCGAATACAAAATAAACCAGACATCATCATAAATCATCATGTCATATCACTAGCATCATCATGCAGATATGATCAAACTAAATAGCAACATCATCTAGCATCTAACAACTATGATACTGGTAATCAAAATAATGTAAATTCATCGAAGCATCTCATCATGCAAATAAACCGGTCAATAAACAAAGTGTCTCTGTAACAAAATGCAAACAAGGGAGGCACTACAAGGGTACCAAAAAAATATTGTTTGGTAGACTTCTTTGGATCATACACATCTTCAATTGCTGAAATTGTGTCACTATAACTGTATGATAATGTCATCAAAATCTTCTCCATGAATTCATCATCGGTAATAGTGCCTCCTTGGTTCTTAACTTCATTAACTCCATTCTTAACTTTTTGAAAATAGCTTTTAATGTCTTCACCATCTTCCATTCTCAGGCTCTCATAATGTCTCTTAGCTATAAACTTCTTAGATAGCTTGAGTTTGTCCTTTCCTTCATAAATTTCCTTCAAGTTTTCCCAAACTTCATAAGCTATCTTTAATGAAATAACCTTAGCCAATTCGGTCTTTGATAAAGAACTAGTAATAACATACATTACTTTTTCATTTTCCACATATTCCTCAATTTTATTAGGAGTAGTCAATTTATTCTGCATAGGAACATACTATGACTCTGCATGCTTCCATGTATTGTAACAAACCGATACCAAGTATCCTTTCATCTGATCTTTCCATGAATTGTAGTATGATCCATCGAACATAGGAATAATAAATTTTCCATCATATCTACCACAAGCAATTAAGCTCTTCACCAAGGAACCAAGCTCTAATACCAATTTTTGAACAAGACAGGCTGAATAAATGAGAGGAGGGTTAATCATTTATTCCCCCACAAATTTACAAAACTTTCTCTCTATTAGTCATCTCTTAAATATTTCCAATAACAACTTAAGATTTGTCAGTTTAGCACATTAAAAATCCACATAAAATATAAACATGAAATGTACAGGAACATTGAAATAGGGAACACTAGATTTTACATGGAAACCCCAAGATGGGTAAAACCATGGAGAAGATAATTCTCGTGAAATGTAAAAACACGTGTTAAGGTGACACCAAAAGGTAATTTGATACAAAGGCTCACTACCACAAATTCTCACTGCAAGAAGGCTCACTACCAAAATACAAGGGCTCACTGCCAGAAGGTTCCCTTCTAATACACAAGGGCTCACTTCCGATACACAAGGGATCATTGCCGATACATAGGGGCTCACTATCTAAAGATACGAAAAGGAATAGAATCCACCTCAAAGATCTATAAATTGCTTTTCACAAACATAGATATCCTTTGCATGAATTCGTAGTCACTTCACATATACTTTACATAAGCCACACATTCTTATGTCGATGCCTTACTTATACAACACCATGAGATCCAAAATCTCAGCTACACAATTTGAAATAGGTCGCACCAAAACATTCCCATGGTGGGAAGGAATGAAGTAAGGATCACCTTGACCTATACAACATGCCACACTATACGACGGCTTATCCAAGGTACACATTACAAAACAAAATATGGGACCAAAATACATCCACCAAGGATTGAGAATACAATCTACCACAATGTAGATTCCAGGGTCCAGAAGCTATCAATGAACACACCAACCACACCAATCGATATGCTAGACACTTCAACCGATATGCTAATTTGTTGGTACACAGCAACCGATACAATAATGTGCCAAAAACATAGTAATCAATCCAATAGAAGTTAGAATATGAGTACGTTGACATCAATAAAAACCATTAATTATAATATCATTAGAAAGCATCAACGTCACATTCTAACAAATTTGTTCGGTCATAAGTGGTGATTAATTAAAAAGAATCCTTAAGGGAACAAAGAAAGATTTCAAGAGCAAACATAAGATGAATAAACTCATGATAGGAAACAAAGTATGTTGTGGAAAAATTTGATAAAATCATTAGGGATTATATGGAAAAGCACAAATATGAAGTTATACATGCGGGTCAAGATGCAAGCACTTCAACATCCATACATGGTCTTCCACCCACTATTAATCCTAGTGTTGCTCGAGTTAGTGTGTCTAGTGTTCCAGAAGTGGAATAAACTGTTGAGATAGATGTGATGGAGGTTCTTGTAATTATGACAGAACCATTTCAAGTGGTAGAAAAGGAGCAGGTAATTGGAAAGGGAGAGATAGAGGAAGAAGAAGAGAAAGATACATAGGAAGAGGAAAAGGAAGAGGTAGAGAAAGAAACATAGAAGGAAATAGAGGCAGATAGGGTAGAATAGATAGAGGACATTCAACATCCAGATCAGATGAATGAAAATGACTGCAGAAGAGCCCAAGGAGGTAGAAGATAACAAAGAAGAAGTAGACAAATTTATTAGAGGTAAGGGAAAGTCAATAGAAATTGCCAACGCAGTGGAAGAATTTTTGGCAAAGGATACAACAAAGATTGATCCAAAATTGTCATATGGTCCATTGATCTCTCATTGCTCACACCCCTTCAAAAACTCCAATTAGCACAATTTGTCGAAGCTCAAGAAAGGGAAGAAATGCTTAAGATGCATATTGAAGATAATACTTTTTTGGAGCAGGCATCGGGGATATTTGAGAAGTTGATACCAACCTATGTAAAGATAGAAGCAGGCAGACCCTCTGACAAACTTAAGAACTTGATTGTTGTGGTAAGTACTCACTTTCAGTCTTTCAAGAGGTCAAATGAACTAAAGGTGAGGAAGGTGTTTCATGCAAAAAGGTTTGATGAGTTGAATGGTAGGATAACATATGATAGGGTAGTATTAGATACCCACATTTAGAACATTCAGGATTCTCTTATTGAAGGTGGGAATATATACAAGTCATGCATATCCAACACAATTTTTATTGAGGGCATAGTGAAGCATATAAGGAATGTGAGCAGAAATGGGAGCAAATTGCTCAAACTTTTGATGCTTTGAGTGCTTCCACATCCAATCCAGAAGGTCAAGAACTATGTTTTCTTGATAAGATTAAAAACCTAGAAAAAGAAAAGGAAAGATTCATCGCTAGAGTAGGATAACTTAGGATCCTAATTACTCCTAAATTGCAGACTTTGTTCAGTGTATTGAAAGAGACACAAGAAGTCATAGCTACCTCAACCCCAGTCAGTTTACAAGTGGAGGAAGAAAAAAATACTTATTCGATGGTCACATATCAGTATTGAGAAGTCTCAATAAAGGTTGGGACAAGGATCTACAGTTGCTAAAGTTAATATGTGTAGATATATTCAAGCTAATGTAAGCTAAATAGGTTTTGTATGTAAATAAGTATATAAGTTTCAGTATGCATAGTCTAAGGGGGGTCTAGGATATTTTGGAATCCTTTTTCATTGATTCCAAAGGGGGAGTATAGGAAAATGAAAAATGTGTCTATTATGTTCAAAAGGAGTCGTGATGGAATTTTTTTTGAAACTTTTTGAAGAAGTTAAGATCTGTGCAATAATGTGGTTTTTGGACACTTAGTCATTTTTCACTAAGCGTTGCCATCAATTCCAAAGAGGGAGATTGTTGGAAAAATGGAAAGAGATATTTCTGATTTGGTTGAGTGTTGTCATTGATGGAAAAATTATTATGTTTAGATCCTAATTCTATGTGTGCAACTAATTAGGAGATCATACTGGAAGTCAGTATCAGATTTGGCTAAGTATAGAAATGAAGAACATAGTGTACATATAATTTACAGTAAAAGGTTTGGTGTTCCTTTCCAGGTTAAATTATTTTAGCATGCATATAAGGGAATCATTTTAGATGTATACATAAGCTAATTCCATAATTTGAAGGTTTGGTGACATGTTTGGATAGAGTTACAAGGATCTAAGCAGTGTTATTTCATCTTTGACAGTTTAGCAGGCCATCATGGTGAAATATATTTGTGAGGACATGGTAATTTGTTTTTGGCACTAAATTTTATGTTTCAATGATAAAGCCAACATAGTTAGCTACATGTATAAAATAGTATTAGTGGGAAATCAATTCAAATTGAAAACTTGACCAACTTGGTCAAAACATATTACATTTCCCTAGGACATTTTTGGTAACTGATATGGAAGATCAAATATGTAGTTGCGTACCTATATAATCAAAGGATTAGGTTTTTGGATGATGGTTAATGTATGTGGGAAGTGGGAAAGTTACCTACATGCATATTTGATGTAGGACAATGTGATATGGTAATTTGATTATCAAAAAATAAAGAACATGGCAATCAGAGATAAAAGTATATTAGATTAGATACATGTGTGCTCATATGGAACTATAACCAGGAATTTTTATGCTACTTTAGCATTTCAAAAGACCTTCTAATCATTGTAGTGATCTAGTAAGACAGTGAGTCTTCTCGTAAAGGGTTGTAGCCCTAGTTGTAATTGAGGAGTGAGCTCTAGGTAGTGAGCCTGAATGCAAGTGCATTCCTAACTATTGTAAGACAATATTTTCTGCAAAGTATTAGCTTGTGTGTGTCATCCCCACCATGGTTTTTCCCCTAACAGATTTTCCACAATAAAAATCATTTTGTTATGGTGTGATGTTTATTTTCTTTATGTTATTACACTTTATTTTCTGTTATATGCATTAAGTGGCTTGAGAATCAGTTTAATAAGTCAAAATTTTATAGAACATTGATTCCCTCCCCTCTTAGTGTTCCTTAGTTCCAACATGTGTGCAGTATATTTGGCAGCCATATTTTAGCAAAAATCAAAAGAATCACATGTTATGGTAGTAAAGAGAATTTCCATATTTCTAAAAGGAATAAAAGATTTTGGCTTATGGTATCCAAATAGATCATATTTCATACTGACAACTTATACAGATGTAGATTGGGTAGTATGTGTGGATAAACAAATAAGTACTAGTGGTGGAGCTTATTTTCTTGGATCTAGGTTAGTTTCTTGGTCAAGAAAGAAGTAGAATTTTGTAACATTATGAACTTCTAAATCAGAATACATTGCAACATCTTTGTGTTATACTCAGGTATTATGGATGAAATAAAATTTGAAAGATATAGGTGTTACTTTTTATGAGACAATTTTTATTATGTGTGACAATACTAGTGCTATAAATATATCAAAGAATCTAGTACAACATTCCAAAATGAAACATATATCTATCAGATATCACTTATTAAGAGAGAAGGTGTTGAAAGGTGAAGTAAAGGTTGATTATGTTCCCACAAAGGAGAAGATAGAAGCCATATTTACAAAACCTTTGTGTAAGGATACTTTTGATTAAATCAGGGGGAAGCTGGGCATTCTTCCACTTCATAATGTTCACTAGATGCACTAGAGTGTGCATTGGTCTAGTATTTTGTATGTTTATTATTTTTTGGATCAATGATTGGTGACTTCCTCTCAGGGGGGAAGAGTAAGTCAGTAAGGGGGAGTTTTGGCCCTTTTATAATTCTCATTAAATAAAACACCAATTAAGGTGACACTGTTTAAGGTGATTTTTACAAAGGCTCACTGCCGGTTGTGCTCACTGCAGGTTGGCTCACTACCGGTTGGCTCATTACCAATTGTATCACTATCAAATGGGATAACTACCCTTACAAATGCATATGGATAATGACCAATACAAATATTACTAAAAAAATATGAACTAAAGAAATCACATCTAGCTATGCATGAAATAGTTCAACAATTAAGCTCAGTTATTTTTACCATGACTAGTAGATCTAAATGTTGATCTTCTATATGTATGTAATTGTCAGATCCACTGTAACATACTATGCAAGCCACTTCTCAATTTTCAATAAGCCGCCTCACAAAATTTTACTTACATACAACATTGATGTTGATATCTTTTGAGATGCTTTCTTTGTTATTGATGAATCTTGTCATCAATGAAAAATGGGGAGATTTCTAGAATGTGAAATTGATCTTATTCATGGTGTTTTCAATGATGTCAACATATACTGTGTATTCATGTTTTTTTTATATCATCTGATGTGTACCAATATCATTTTTTTATCGGTATAGGCGTTCACCAAAGGATGTGCCTTAAATACTTATCCTTTTCCTTTTCGGTGGTGGTCTTATTCCTTGTGCAACATATGGTGTATCATTTATATGGGTTTGGTCTTATTTGGAGCATGTTCATTCATGTTTCAGTCCTAGTATCTACTATGTAACATATTCTTCATATCCATTGGTACCAAAGGCTTTGGATACGGTGTATCATGTTGATATACATGAGGAATGTTCTATTGATTAGGGTGGTCTACATCTCATTCCTTACCACCATGGGAATGTCTCAGTGTGAGCTATTTCAAATTGTTTTTTCCAACATGGTTGATGGTGTCATGTAGTATAAGAAGAGTGATGGTTTCAGTTGTTTGTGTGGCATATGTGATGCTTGTATATGAAGTGATTGTGAATCTATTTATAGGAGATCTGTGTTGGTGATTGTGCATGTTAATGCAATCAGTATTAGATGGATATATCATTTCTATATTGTAGTGTGTTGATAACAAAAAATCTTAGTGGTGGATTCTTTTTTTTCATATTTATCTAGTAGTGAGCCTATTTGTATTGGCAATTAGCCATAATAATTTGTAAGGGTAGTTATGAACGCAACTGATAGCGAGCCTTTGTAAAAATCACCTTAAATAGTGTTTCAGTTCATGACAATTAGTTTCTCCATAGTTTTTACCTGTTTTGGTTTCCACATAAATCTTGGTGTTCTTTGTGTAAGTGTTTCTATGTGTAGACACCCAAAAATGGACAGGCTTGCGACTTTACATTAAAAAAACTAATTTTTATCTATAAATTAATGGTTTTTTAATCATTAATTAATCATCTAATCAAATTCATAAAATTAATTAAATAATTAATTAACCTTATTTGATTAATTACCATTAATTAATTAATTAAAGTCAATTTCCTATAATTTAAATTCAAATATTTAAACTTACTAATTAAATTCTTCCAATTAAATTAATTTCATTTCATTCAATAAAGTAATTCTAAATAAAAAAGAATTCAATTATCTGACATGTTGAAAACTTTAATTAAATAAATGAATTAAATATTCATTTATCTTCAAAGAGATAACTCTAATCAGATCACATGGGCTACTCTACCCATCTCTCCGGTCCACATGGGTAACTTCACCCACCTCTTCAGTTCAAAAAGGTAACTCACAATTAGCTCTTCAGTCAACCAAACTCTGTCTCCTCTTTACCAATTGAAGAGGTGGAGTTTACTGATGGCTTCCCCAGTTCCCTTTGATCTCAACCGTTCATCTCCCTATCTATGAGATTGATCTCAACCATTCATTTCATCCCCAATTCTTATATAATAAACCCTTCATAACCATTTGAAGGATCCAAGATTTCAAGCTCTCGTGCGCCATTACTATGTCAGTTTGGTTCTAGCATTCAAGCCATCTTGTGATCACACACACATTTCAATTAGCAAATTTTTGACACTTCTCAAGTCATAGACGCTGCCTACACCAATACTAAGCATCAAAAACAACGTTTCAAAAGGAGTAGAGAGAGACAATAGAAACTTCAAGCACTTTGGGGTTTGCATTCATTTGTTTTCCTTTCTTTGCTTGTACATTTTATTGGTTATGC
>MU227974.1:2732066-2746819 GCA_018584345.1 Thuja plicata | reverse complement strand
TTCAAGCACTTTGGGGTTTGCATTCATTTGTTTTCCTTTCTTTGCTTGTACATTTTATTGGTTATGCTTCAAGTTATTCATTTTAGTAGTATTTGTATATTGGATTTATATCATTTGTAAAACCTTTACTACTAACCCTCGCCTTTGGAAAGCTTGGGAATCACGAATCACGAAAAGAGGCGTACATTTTGGTGAACTCGACGTGAACTTACAGCCCGCATGAAATTTGGTCATATCTTTCAAACCGCATGGAATTATTTTATGAATTTTTTTTTACAGGTTGACGCTGATCTAAGGAGGCCCCAAACAAAAATTCAGATTTTTTTAAATTTTTTTTATAATTTTTCTATGATATTTCATAAAAAATCATTTCTGGGCACAAATCAGAGTTTTTTTCAAGAAAATTACATTTTTGGAAAGGTATTGAAATTATAGAGGTGGTTTATGCTTTGTGATTTTAATTTTTGTGAAATTATTTTGCAAAAATAACAGATCTTTTCAAACTGGTCTTTTATGATAAAATGGGTCCCTAGGGCACAAATTAAGGAATTATGATCTTTTTTTTTTTTGCAAGTATCATTTGACATAAGGAAGCTACAATCCAAAATTCAAAATTTTTTGAATTTTTTACGATTTTTTATAATTTTTTTATGATATTTCATAAAAAATTAATTTTGGACACAAATCAGCATTTCTTATCAAAAAAGTTACATTTTTGGAAAGGTATTGAAATTTTAGAGGGGGTCTATTCTCTGTGATTTTAATTTATGTAAAATTATTTTGCAAAAATAATATATCTTTTTAAACTGGTCTTATATGATAAAATGGGTCCCTAGGGCATAAATTAAGGAATTATGATCTATTTTTATTTTTGCAAGTATTATTTGGCATAATAAAGCTACAGTCCAAAATTCAGATTTTTATGAATTTTTATAATTTTTTAATGATATTTCATAAAAAAAAAATTTTGGACACAAATCAACATTTCTTATCAAAAAAGTTACATTTTTGGAAAGGCCTTGAAATCATACAGGGACTTTATTCTCTGTTATTTCATTTTCTAAGAAATATTTTCAAAAAAAGAAAGATCTTTGAAAAAGTTTTCTTTTTGTGTGTTCTTTCTTGATTTCTTGGGGATTGAGAAAATGACTAATGGCCAAGAGAATAATTAGATGCATACTAGGTGTTAGAGCATTATACCAGAAGGAGAACCATCAACTATCGATCAAAACAAAGGGCTATTCTCACAATCATAGCTAAAGATCAAAGCGAAGCATACATGAGGTACATTGATTCAATTGAGAGATTCACAAGTAAGTATAAAGTCACCATTAATTTTAGCAATCTCAACAATCCTGAAGTTTCCAGATATTCTGTTGTTTTGTATTGAAAGATTTCATTTCTAAAGATACTAAACACTTTCTTTGACAGGTACAAATTGAGGAGGCAAGATAACAATACAACTTAAAATTTATTCACTTGTCAATTTGGGTTTAAAAAGAACAGTGTTTGTCACACATTTCACATCTCACATTTCAAAATTGGGCTTAAAATTGACGTGGAGACTAAAATTGAACAAGGCAAAAAATCTCTCAAATTGGTGCATTAAAATTGAACAAGAAATCAACACCTACTTTTGGGCTTAAAATTGAACACTTGTGCTTGTATGGTGGTGTAGCTTAGTTCACATTTCAAACTTCTGGAGCTTAATCGATTTACCTTGTGTCTTGAGTTTTGGGTGCACTTGCACAATCTGTTAGATTAGACACCTTTACACTTTTTAGAAAGGCTTGTCTGGGGAATGCACTTCTTCCTTGGAGAATGACCTTAAATCGGTAATCCTTTCAATCGGTATATAAACAAGGCACGAACCAAAGTTTCATCTTATCTAGCCAAGCTCGGTCAAGGTGTGTTGATGATAGTCTGGATCGGGTGAATATCCCTAAGGAGCTAGCATGGTCAACTAGGCTCTTAAGTGAGTCACACACATACAAACTGACTGGATAGACACCACAAAACCTCACTACAACCTTGTTAATTAGAGGCTAACCTGATTTACCTCTGAATAGGTACCTTATTATAGTGCAAGGGGTTGTAGAATTTCCCCCAAGATTCCCAACATATGTGTCCCACGGTATTTGTGTAGTGAAAGAAATCTTCACTCCACGACAACAATACCTGGAAACGACAAAAACACGGGCACCTACATCGTGGACCTTCATGTCCTAGTAGTGTGATAATTGTTGTGTGAGCTAACGGACATTCAATCATTGGGCTTATAACATTGTATTATGAAGCCATTGACCTAGATTAAATATGACTATTCATTGTTGAGACCTCATGATAACCTTGCAACTTGAAAAAGTTGTAGAACATACACATTGTCAGTCTTCATTCTTCAAAACACAGTATCTGTCGTGCTTATTTCTTTGATCAGTTTTTGAAAATGTAGAACAAAACATCCAAACTGTCAAAATGAGCCAAACGTGTTAAAGTCTAGGGTTGTCAACATCAACTGTCTTGCAAATCAGAAGCATTGTTCCAAAATATCAAAATTGTCAAGCAGTGATACCCATCTTTTAGTCTTTTTTGAGACTATTTCTCATTTACCGTAATTGCCCGCATTGTGTCACAATTGAAGGAAGTCTGCCGCAATTAACTTGTTTATGGCAGCAATCGACTTGTTTATTACCACAATCGGTGATAACATACCACAATCGACCATACACTTTGCCGCGATGGAGTTTTGTTGCACTTGACCAGAGATATTTTATACCTATTTTAAACCTAAAAACCTTGAGAGAACTCTTCATTTGGTGTCCAAAACTAGTGTCTATCCTAGGAAAATGTGAAGAACATTGTGTGAATCTCTAAACATTAAAGATCATCCCTTCTCTGAAAAGCATGATTATTGTCAAAAACATTGTTAGTTCAAAAGCTCAGACTCGAAATACCTTGATCTCATCATATCAAACATCATCATCTTTATCAAAGAAACTTTGTCCAAGGCAAAGGTCGACAAATCTTATCTTTTTACATCATCACCACTTTGAGATCAAGATATATCAAAATCTTTCCTTAGAATTACCCTTGTCCAAAACATAATTCGGACTTCCTTAGAAAGGATTTTTATTCCTTGTTTGCTTTATATCACTTGTTTTAGTTACAAAATATGGACCACACTATCTCTCAAACACCTCATGGAGGGCCTTACACAAGGTCTAAGGTTAGAACACAACCTGATGAGTCATATATCAACAGATTCCCCGCTTGGGAAACAGAGCAAGAGAACAATCCTTTCATAGATACCAGTTCTACTCTATTCCTTGAACAACCCCATGGGGCAACTCTTTTCCAAAATGTCACAGAAGATGAGCTAGAGGATATAGAGCAAGATGCTTATTCCACACAAGTTGTTGACGTTGTTGTAGAGAGGAATCCCAAACGCTTCTTATCCATGCTGATAAAGAAGGTAGTCAAACTCCCCGCTGAATTCAGTGTATCAACCATATGGCCTAAAAACCCTCTCACAGGTCAAAACACTACTCAGCCTCCTCAGATACTGCCTGTTGTCTCTCAAATCTTCCCACTATTGGTATTACCCACATTGACACAGATAATACCCAGTCAAACCAATGGCATGAACTAGGCCAGCACATCTTCCACTCAGAGCATGACAGGCTCGTAACTGAGTGCACCTATGGTTACTAGTATGCTCCTACCTTCAGTCACATGGCTGGGGAAATCAAGCTCTCTAGCTACACCAAACACCAATTGTTCTAAAACTATGTTGCTGCTGCAGTCAACTCATACTAGTCTTGGGATCAACACCTCATGCCCATAGGAATCCATCTCTGCAGGTATGACTTACAATCAATGCCCACCCAAGGCTACACCTTTTCCCATTCTGACCTTAATCCAGCCTCTGCAACAACAACCCCAGCTTCAGTTACCTCAAATCCAACCTCTGCAACAACAACCCCAGCTTTAGTTGCCTCAAATCCAACCTCCACAACAACAACCCCAGCTTCAGTTGCCTCAATTCCAACCTCAGCAACATCAACCCTAGCTTCAAACCCAACCTCAGCAGCAATAATATCAACCCCAGCAGTATCAACCCCAGTTTCAATCACAACAACAAACGCATCAAAACCCACCATGGGCTACTCATGTGCCCCCATTTCCAAATCACTCTGTGGGAAATCAATATCAAGTCCCCGGGATGAAATCCTATGTTCCTACTCAAGGGACATAGAGGCGCAACCCCATACCCACTACAACATAGAGGAACATCCTCACACAACAACCTCAATATCAAACGGACATGTTAATGCAACAAATACAAACCCTTCAAACCCAAATGATGGATATACAAAATTAGGGGAAAACTAAATCCTAAACCGCAGAGGATTTATACCCATACCCCTTTGACCATTCTCTCCACATGTCTCCATTCCCAAATCACTTCTCACTACCAAAATTTGACAAATATAGGGGCAATACCAACCCTATTGAACATATCCGAGAGTTTTTTGCTAGTTGCGTCGAAGTCACCCATGATGAAACATATTTAATGCGACTGTTCCCACAATGCTTGGCCAGACCAGCAATGGAATGGTTCTCGCATTTACCTCATGGCATTCAGTCTCGGGGTGAACTGGCTGAAAAATTCATAGCTCATTTCCATCATAACAACAAGCACAAGGTCAGCATCAAGGACCTTTGCAATATCAAACAGAAGGATGGAGAGTCTTTTGTGAAGTTCCTATAGAGATGGAGGAATATGAAAAACCACATAACATATGATGTGCCCGAACAAGACCTAATAGTTATGTTTGTTGAAAATCTAATTCCACACATGTCATTCACAACAGAGTTACAGTTAGCTTCAAACTTCACACAACTCATCGAATGAGGAGTTCGTTGTGAGCAGAATTTAGTCAAACGAGGAATCCTTGCAGATCCAACACAAATGAATTCAAACAAAAATGCAACAGACAAAGCTAAGTGTTGGAACAAAAACAAGAATGTCACCAATGATGGTGTCATTGATGTGAAGATAGTCAACTATGCACAACCCAAGGTGTCACTGCAAGGTGCACCTATGGCCAACCAAAAACCTATTGGGCCCACTCAACAAGCATACACCCAAAACCAACCTCCCCCTGTACAAATGACCGCTATGTCAAACAGTCAACAACAAAATCAACGCAGACCATGGTTTCAATTCCAGCAATGAGATTTCACACCATTAGGAGAGACGATAGAATCTTCTTTATGCAAGTTGATACAATCAAACACTATCCCTCTCCCAGAAATCAGGGATTTTGACCTGGATGCAAATAAACCAAGGTGGTATAATGACAAGGATTTCTGCGAGTTTCATCGGGTGAAAGGGCATAAAACATCTAACTGTTACCGATTGAAACATGCTATCCAAGACCTGATTGACACAAGGGCCATCGATGTGACAAATACCCAAACCAAAGGCACAACTGATCACACTATCTTCAATGATACCTTTCATGATCACAACAAAGGAAAATCCTCCAGGTCTGGTGGACAGGAAAAACAAGTCAACTATACATATGCCAACAGTGATAATGTTATCAATTGCCTCTATCCTTCAGATAGCCATGTGGCTACTATCACTATCAAAGACCAAGGTAACAAATGTGCTATAATAACGCATCACACCAGAGTCATCTTACAAGGAGTACCATCCTCATCTACTATTTCTGCCAATCCTAAAGCAAACTCAGATCCATAGCCAAGCATAGTGGATCAACTAAAGCACACACCTACCTAGATCTCCATGTTTGACCTATTGCGCATATCTCTACAGCATAAACTAGCACTTGACCAAGCCCTTCAGAATGCAGCTGTCCCAAGGGACATAACACCTAAGAGCTTCCAAATGATGGTTAACCATATAGTTGCTAACAAACATGCCACATTCACAGACTGTGATGTGCCATCGTATAAACCCCTGCATAATGATCCTTTACACTTACTGCTCCAGGTCCACAAAAGTGCTATCCGTAGGGTCCTTGTTAATGGTGGAGCTGGGTTAAACATCTATACTTTAAAGTTAATCAAGCAACTGGGCTATTCAGAATCAAGCATTGATGTCACAAGGAGGATAAATATCAGAGCTTATGATGAAGAGGAAAGGTCCTCTAAATGTATTATCATTCTACTTGTCTGTATCGGTCTAGTGGTAAAAAACACTCCCTTCCAGATCCTAGATCTTGAGTTGGGATGCAACATGCTACTAGGGAGACCTTGGATACATGAAATGCAAGCCATACCTTTGATGTACCATCAATGCATCAAGTTCCCACACCAGGGAGAGGAAATCATCATAGAGGGAGATCCCAATCCTTTCCAATATTGTAATGCGATCCAAATTAGCACTAATAACCAGGTACCCTCAAACCAAGATGCCAACATCCCATCCTCTTCAGATTCAAATCCTAAGGATGTCACACGGACAGCAGGAAAGATAGCCATTAACGAAGATGCGAGTATCCCCTCCTCTTCAGATTCAAATCCTACGAATGTCACACGAAAAGTGGGAAAAATATCCATCACTGACAAAGGCTGTGGTGAGTACAAATATGAAGATGCTTTCACCATCATGCACATGCCTCAGAGCCTAAGAACTTATGGCATGCCACAACCTGTTATTACAACAGAAACTCTGCAACCTGTTCTATTCAGATGTTCGCCCACAACCTTTGTCAGATGGGGAGACATAGTAGAAGAAAAGTCATTTGAACAAGATATCAATACATGGTTATACCAAGATCCACAAGAGACAATCTGACAAACCCTACCCTTTTCAAACTATGGTAATGGTTATACAATGTTACAAAGATTCAGGTATGATGGTACAACCAGCCTGGGGGCAAGACAACAAGGCATAATGGAATTGCCTCTCCCGCCAACCCAGAGGAACAAGAGAGGGTTGGGCTATGGACAACAAAGAACCTATCCCATAATCCAAGACATCCAAGTTGATCAGGAAAAAATAGCGGAGATGCGCTGGGGGCACAACATAGAACATGTCTTGATTAGCAACATATTAGCACAGTTGTTGCCCGTCGAAGAGGAAACCACACAAACCCGAATACACCTCCACATCACAATCGACAATAACCAAGGAAGTGAGACATCTAACAATCATTCTATTGAGACTGACTCCCATGAGTATGAATGGAGATCCCTTCACAACTCTGATCTGTCGATCCCAGATTATTCCCCTCGGTCAGACACTATCATAAAACTAGAAGACTTATTTGACCAACTATCCATTGCCGAGAAACCCTGCATAGATAAGCATGTCATTTATCAGACCTCAAGTGGTGCGTCCACATCACAGTCTAGTTTTGTAGGAACCATATCTGTAGTCCCTTTCAATCAACTAGAGCCAAATAACCATGAAAGTATCTGTCTTGTACACCCAGAGCTAATAGAGTGGGATCAATAAGGACCCCCTAATTTAGATGTCTTTAAGAACGATGAGGCTATTGCTGATTTAATGGGACTTAGGGAAGGCATTCCATCAGGAGACCACAAGACAAGCTTCTCCATTAACCTCAACAGAGTGGCATATTTCGGGGAGGCAGCTCCTCTTTCCAGCCCACAAAAGAAAAAAGAAGAAAAAGATGATAAAAATCTAAAACAAGACGTATCTTGTAGCGAAAACCTCACTAAGGCACTAGAATATGGAAAGAAGGAATTCCTCCCCTTGACAAAGGAGAAATTGGCATTACTAGCAGAAGAAACAGAGGAAGTCAATTTGGGAGATGACAAGAACCCAAAGAGCATATACTTGGAAAAATCATTCACCCCTGAGGAGAGAGAACAATTTATCAGCATCTTTAAAGCAAGGATGATCAATTTTGCATGGTCCTACTCGGATATGCCAGGGTTAGATCCAGTGCTAGTACTACACCATCTCCCATTTATACCCAATGCCAAACCTATCAAGCAGAAGCTAAGAAAGATGCATCCCCATGTTGCATTGCTAGTCAAGGAAGAGTTGAAAAAGCTCCTAGATGCCAAGTTCATAAGACCAATACCATACACAGACTGGATATCTAACTTGGTGCCAATTACAAAGCACAGTGGTCAGATACGAATTTGCACAGACTTCAGAGATCTCAACATAGCTTATCCCAAGGATGACTTTCCCTTACCCAACATTGATACGATAGTAGATCTAACTGCTGGACATCAAATGCTATCACTCATGGATGGATTTTTAAGGTATAATCAGATAAGGATCACGCTAGAAGACCAACATAAAACAAATTTCATATGTCCTTGGGCACTTACTGTTGGAACATCATGCTATTTGGTCTCAAAAATGCTGGTGCGACATATCAAAGGGCTATGACAACTATATTTCATGATCTCATCCACAAAACAATGGAAGACTATGTGGATGACATACTAGCCAAGTCAATGCTTCTCAAGGATCATCTACAAGTATTGGGACCAATCTTTGACATAATGCAAGAATTCAAGGTCTGTCTAAACGCAAAGAAATGTGCATTCGGTGTCACAATAGGAAAGCTACTGGGGTTCATAGTGTCACATAGATGCATCGAAGTAGACCCAGATAAAGTTAAAGTAATATTGGACATGCCTCCACCATCGAACCTGAGGCAACTAAGAGGGTTACAAGGAAGGCTCCAATCAATCAGGCACTTCATAGCTTAGCTAGTAGACAAGTGCCACCCATTCCAACATCTACTGCACAAAGACATCAAATTCATATGGACAAAGCAATTCAAACAAGCATTCCAAATATCCAAAGACTACCTCCTCAAGTCTCCTATATTGGTGCCACCAGTCCAAGGTAGACCATTGCTTCTGTATATCTCAGCAACAAAATTGACATTAGGTGTACTCCTAGCACAACATGATGACGCAAGTAAAGAAAGGGCCATCTACTATCTAAGCAGAACATTGGTAGGATATGAAATCAACTATACGCCAATTGAAAAGTCATGCCTTGCAGTTGTCTTTGCTTCCTAGAAGCTGAGACATTCTATGTTGAGTCACCAAACAAAGTTGATTGCACATTTTGATCCTTTAAAATACCTCCTAAGCAAAGCAACGCTCACCAGATGACTTGCAAAGTGGGTAATGATCTTAAGTGAGTTTGACATTGAGTACATAGACAAAAAGGCCATCAAAGGGCAAGTGATCATGGATCAACTAGCAGAGGCACCCATTCAGGACCATCAACCTATTATTTTTGACTTTCCTGACAAATCTATTATGACACTACAACCAACAATCAAGGTATGGCAATTATACTTTGATGGGTCATGCACTAACCATGGTGTGGGGGCAGGGATAGTGCTTATCACTCCAGATCATGATATAATTCCAAAGTCTTTCAGACTCAACTTCCCCTGCACAAACAACATAGCAAAATATGAAGCACTGGTCATCGGTTTAAAGATAACAATTCAATGGAGAATCAAGAACCTTAAGGTCTTCGGAGATTCACAGTTGGTCATCAGTCAAGTCAACAATGATTATACGACTAAAGATGAGAAGCTAATACCATACAAAGCATATATGGAAATATTACGCACCAAATTCCCTTACATATTCTTTGAGCAAGTACCACGAGCTTAGAACAAAGCTGCAGATGCGGTGGCTACCATAACATCATTGATCAATATGCTAGGCAACGAAACACGATTCCAATTTCTAGTAGAGCAACTCTTGGTACCATCACATCAAGCATCCATCATAGAATCAACATGCATCCTTGTTGGTCCTGAAAACCCATGGTACCAAGATGTATACAACTACCTCCAAAATAGTGTCTTACCTCCCAACCTGTCTAGAAACCAGAGAAAGTCCCTCATCCGCCAAGCCTCTAGGTATACCATCCTCTCAACTACTCTATATAGATGAAGTCTAGATGGAACGCTACTACGATGTCTCAATTCCATGAAATCCAAGAGAGCTTTGTACGAGGTACATGAAGGAATTTGTGGAACCCACAGAGGTGGCAACAACTTAGCTAAGAAGATCATCTGCACAGGATACTATTGGCCCACAATAGAGACAGATGCACACAAACATGTACAAAGGTGTAGACAGTGTCAGATTCATGGAGACCTCATCCATGCACCAGGCCAGGAACTAAATCCTATCACATCACCATTGCCATTTTCCATCTGGGGATTTGACCTAGTGGGAAAAATTACACCTTCTTCAGCAAATGGACACAAGTACATCACAGCAGCAATAGAGTACTTCACCAAGCGGGTGGAAGCAATTCCTCTCACTTACATAACTGGAAAGCAAATAGCAATATTCATACTTAACCACATTATCTGTCGATACGAGATCCCTCAAACTATCCTGATAAATCATGGTACACCTTTCCAAAACAAGGATGTTGAAGAGCTATGTGAACAATTCCATATAGCAAGGGTTCTCCTCATTTTATTATCCTCAAGGGAATGGCCAAGCTGAAGCTACAAACAAGACAATCTTGAAAATCTTGAAGAAAACAATGAACGAATCAGGGTGAGACTGACATTTACAGCTTAGTCTTGCATTATGGGCATACAAAACTAGTGTGAGAACACCTACATGAGCCACTCCTTTCTCCCTAGTTTATGGATCAGAGGTGGTGTTACCCCTCGAAGTGAAAATCCCATCCCTAAGGATATCTTTGAAGAACCTGATTACAGATGAGGACTACAGAGTAGCAAGGCTCAGTGAACTGGAGTTACCAGATGAAAGAAGACAACATGCCTTCAACCACTTACAAGGCTATCAGAATTGCCTTGGAAGAAACTATCACAAGAAGGTGAAGGCACAAACATTTGAGGTAGGAAACCTTTTCCTCATGGAAAATCAAAAGAACCAAGCAGAAAGAGTCAAACCCGAAAAGTTTGAGCCTAACTGGCTAGGCTCATTTGTCATTATCAACTCTACTCAGATTGGGGCATTCATACTAGCGACACCAGAAGGAGATCAGCTCCCCGGATACATCAATATCATGCACCTCAAGAGGTTCTACCCTTGAGGTCTCTATGGTTAAGGCACCTATCTATATATCCAGAAAATACCCAAAAAAAATCAAAAAATACAAAAGGTTACCTTGGTGAAAACCTGGCAAACAGGGGCCTTGGCGACAACAAAAAGAATAAAAAAAGAAAAAAAGTAAAGAGAAACAAAATTGCTCTCTCAGTGAAAACCTGGCAAACAGGCGCTATTGAGTAGGTACCTTGGTAAAAACCTGACAAATAGGCGCCAAGTGTTCAAATCCAGCTTCACCATCAATGAACTCCAAAGCTTGAGCATAGTTCAAATGCAAGACTGACTACCCAAGCTATATCTAGAAGCACATTCCCCTCTAAGCATGAAGCACTTATCCATGGTTAGTACTAGTCCACCAGACTAGGGGGCGATTCTAAATGTCCTAAAAAAATCCTAAAAATTAGAAAACTCATAAAAAAAAATCCTAAAAAGATCAAAATATTCTGAGAAAATCAATCTTCATAAAGAACATTCAAAAATTACAAAATCCCAAGGAATAAAACCCAATCGGTTATCAAGAGAGAAAAGGGTGATCACACCCAATCAATCAATGTCACAATCATGAGCTTTGCAAATCAGCATTAGGCTCATTTGACACAGCTTTATCAATCTCTCAAATCAATCAGCAAGCTACTGGTGACCAAGCCAAACTATCAATTGTCACAATCATGAGCTTTATGAACCAGCATGGGGCCCATCTGACACAACTTGATCAGTTGCCATAATGATTACAATCAATCAATAAAATCATATCAATCATCTTACACAGTGATGGATATGCTCAAACCAGACAGGTCAGTCTTATATGAGTAACCTATTACTGAAACTAGACACACTCAAGCAATCAAGCCAATCAAGCCTATCCAAAGAGTTGAGCCAATCAAGAGAATCCAACTGCATCAAGGAACCATCCAAAAATTTTGACTAGGTCAGTCAAGTCAGTCAGATGTCAGTCTATATTTCATGGTTATGTTCTTACGCTACTCCAGGATCTACCATGTGAGGAGAGTAGCTATGATAGATCATGACTTATTTTCTTTGATTGATGTCTGTTGAATGTTCACTTCAATTTCAGGGTCATGATGATTTAGGATAAATGTGGTAGGCATTGTCACTTATCTGGTAGCCACGCAGTTCCACAATCTGAGCTTAACCTTGGGAAAGAATTGGACATTCCTTCTCTTGTATTTGCTTGTTTGGTTTATAGAATCAAGAGCTCATGGTGCTATTCAGATGGACTATGAGTGCATTGGAGTTCTATCTTGGTTTCTATGGTCTTGTCTTTTATGTTGCAATCAAGAGCTCACGATGCTATCCAGATGGACTCTAGGGGCGTAGGAGTTCTATCTTGTTTGCTTTGGCTTTTCTTTACGGAATCAAGAGCTAATGGTATTATCCAGATAAACTCTGGGTGCATATGAGTTCTATCTTGGTTTCTTTTTTTTCAATTTAATCAGAGGACAAAGCAGTATCTAGATGGTCAATATCTAGGTGCTTTTGGCTCTCTTTCTTTTCAAACAAGGAACAAAGATGAACCCAGATGGTCAATATTTGGGTGCACTAAGTTCTCTTTCTATTCAATCCCTCTACTCCTTCTGCTTATCAAGAGGTCATGGTGGTATCCAGGTGGTATGTGATCTAGATACATTGGATGCTCTTCATAATTTCAAAAAATAAAAAAAAGATGCAATGATGACAAATATTGGAAACAAGGGCAGCAACTTGGTGATGACATGTAACTGATTGAATGTTTGATAATGTTAAGTTGAAGATGATGCAAGACATTAAATCAGTTAATGGTTTGTATTGTCATTGATTTCAACTTGATATCATCTATATGGTCATATACACAATGCTAAAAGACTTTAGAGAATCAATGGAACAATGATTATGCTTTCAACAATACATAAAAGTCAAGTATTCACCAAGTGACATACTACACCGACAGAGTGCACACCATCGGTAAAGACAGAGATAAAGTCACATTGATACCCGATGAGCAGAAGACAGTGTTTCCAGATGAAGCAGAATCACAGGATGGCTGATGAGCTAAAAATAGTGTTGCCCGACGAGCAAGATCCAATGATGCCCAACGGACGGAGATCCCGAAGCTAACTAAAGTTGTATCGACGGAACTGGCAGTTGTCACCGGCGATGAACTGTAGAATTGACCGAAAAAATAGAGAGATCAGAAAATGACAAAATATCTAGCTGGCAGAGCTTAAGGATAGACTTAACTGGTTGTTTTATTTGTTTTATTCGACCACAATTAAGTAAGTGATTTAAAGATGATTTATATAGTTGGCAAGAAGATAACTACGAGATAAATCAGGAGTTAAAGCTGTAAGTCAATTTGGCTGGATTGTTTTTCACGCCAAGAATCAAGAATCAAGAACCAAGAATTAAGGGATATCATGTCTATATAAGAGACAAGTTTAATTCATTTATGTATGCACTCAGATACACGAGGGAGTGAATTGAGAGAAGATGCTAAAGAGAAACTGATGAAGGTTAAACTTCATGCAGTCCTGATCAATCAAGCTAAGGGAGAGCTAAAGAATTGTGCAAACACTGACACGCAGTGAAGCACAATATCACAGATCAGAAAGAATGAAGAACAAAGGAATGGAATTGATACATTGATCAGAAATGTATTGTACGTAAATCAATCTGAATGTTTGCAATTCAAAGTTGCATTAGAAACAAGTCATTGTGTTTCAGTTTAGCCATTGAAGCATTAAGTCTCTTAACAGAGCAGGACTTAACAGTCTTTTGTAATTGAGGTATATCCTAACAGATTACCAGAAGGTTGACTGATGATAGTAGCATCGGTCTTACCTAAAGCCTATTGATAGTGTAAGAAGGAGGCTGATTCAAGGATGGTAGTAAGATTAACATAAAGCCTATTGACAGTCTAGAGACTGATTCAAGGATGGTAGCATAGATGCCAGATACTAAGTGACAACCTATGTATTAAAAATCCTCTAACAAGGTCGCACTTAACCGTGTGTTTGTAACCTTTAACAGGGTTGGATCCTAACAGGGCTCACTTCAGAAGAGTGAAAATTTGGGGTACCGGTCCTAGTGGTTTTTCTCTTAACAGGGTTTCCACGTTAAAATCCTTGTGTTATGTGTGTAAGGTTTATTACTTTATTGTTTTACATTTCACATATGCATTTATGGATTGAATGGTATATTCTGCATATTTAATGAGTATTGGTAAATAAGTTTTACTACTTATCGATTATCAAGGAGAAGAAGGAAAGACAAGGTAAACCGACAGACAGTCATTTGTTTCAAGTATTTCAAAGGCATACATCTTGTAGGGACTTAATAATATGAGGTGTATTAATTAGTGGATTGAAATTTAAAAGGATAAATTTTTGAGGCCACTGATTCACCCCCCCCCTCTCAATTATTACTAACACTTGGGACACTAATCCTTTCTATCAAATCATATCTATAAAAAAAGCAAAAAATTCCTTTCTATCATTCCATATCTATCAATCAATCCCACAGATCACATTCCAAACTAACTTCCTTCTAACTAACACATGCATCACTCAAAAATTTTGTGCATGGTAGATTGCATTCATTTATTGCATAAGAAAAATCCAAAACATGTGCATAGTAGATCATATAATCAATGCATCCATCATCAATAACAT
>MU227974.1:2707991-2730707 GCA_018584345.1 Thuja plicata | reverse complement strand
TCCCCCCCCCCCCCCCCCCCCTCACTCAATTATTTGGCATGTTCAATACCAAGGCCTAGGGTATGAGCTGCAATATGATAAGACATGTCATACTAAGTGCGACTTTAATTTGATTGATGAGTCTTCTATTACAATAAATATTGAAGCAGAGAATAGCATTAAGGAATTTGGTGATAACTATGACCTTTTTAAGAATAATTCCATCCTTAACATCACATAATCCTTTGAATTTGAACCAACAATGATGCCCTTCCACTTTTTCATCCTCAACTCATTAACCAGGACCAATGAGAGCCACCCAATTTAGACACTTTCCAAAAAATGTGGCTATAATTAATTTTCTTGGGTTGAGAGATGACATTCCTTTGGGGGATGATATATTTGTTGTAAAATTGGATGTTGGATGTGTTTTCATTGATGTCAACATATCAGAGGAATTAATCAAAAGATTTATTTATTTTTTGCTAACTTAACTGTTGCAAGTTAGCTAGTGAAACAAGATGTTTAGAGGTCTACTAAGGATCACATATTACATGTATGATGTCAGGAACATAGGATATTGTTGAATATGGTTTGTACTTAATTCACTCCAAGTTTTAGAGGATATCATAAAGATTTGGGCATGATACAAATTCAAAGTTGGTGACTAGAAGACATAGTGACAAACAATGTTAACAAGAAGATAGAAAGAGGTTCGGTGTGCATAATAAAGTTGGAATTTCTTGGTGTGCATCTAGGAGTATTTTTGGGACATAATTAGGTGTCCCCAATTTATAGGGATTGTAATTTATAGGTATTCATAACATATTTTTATTTTCTCAAAGCCTTGTTGATAGTGTTCTTGAGGTTTAGTGAAAAAGGGCTAGTGATAGATGACACCAAGTGTGCTTGCACAAGCTTCCTAGGACCTCAACTATTCCTAGACTTCTCAATACCCTATGATTCCTCTTATGGACTCTTTATTCCTTACTACACTAGTCTTGTAATAATCTAATACCACTATGAGATTAGGTAACTATTGTGCTTCACAAGGAGACAACTATCACCAAATTACATTATACTCTTTCACTCCTTCTTGGATGGTTCCAAGTACATTTTAAAATTCTCAACTCCATAAGTGTTTGAAAGGATACTTCTCATGTTCAACATATTTCTAGGCTCCATATGATTCCATTGGTGATTGAGTAACATAGTTTTTCCAAAGGATTTCCCAATTTACCTTCAATCTTGGCTTTTAGGCCTAATGCCTCTACTAGCCCTACCTGACAGGTTTTTCCCACTTCTTACAAAATAACCCCAAACAACCCCCCAAAAAAAGTGGGGATTTGGATACCCTTTTCCAAGACTCAATGGATTTTTTAGGTCTTAGGGTCCTAGGGTGTCCATATAATAGATTCCTAGAATTAAGGATAACTAGGGCTAATTGGGCTAAATAAGTGTAGTCAGATGATTTATGCTTGGAAATGTATCAAGATGGATTGGTAGAGCCTTATCCTTCCTAGGAGGGGTCTGTATGACCTCTAGGTTTACAAAACCTTTCTTTTTTTCCTTCTCCCAATGGTATCCCTGCAATCAAACACCATAAATCAATAGCAATCTCCTAGCTGGGCACTCCAATCTCGCCTAGGGCTTGCCATTAAAATTAGCTAAACAACTTTCCTGAACCTCTCCTACTATATATAAACTATGTAGAGGCTCCTCTTCCATATTCCTCCATTCCATGATGAAATTCATAGTGGAGATTTATGGGGGAGCCATTTTCCTCAAAACTATCTGAACAACACCAGCATACTCTGCACTAACAAAATAATTTCCTAACCTATGCAAATGAACACTTAGAAACTTCACACCAAAGAAAAAAGTACTAAAAATATCCTAGCTACAATAATCCAACACAAAACTTGATGATTCAATCCATTAACTAATGCATGAAATCAAAAACATTCACTGTATACTGAACACAGAGTTGCAGAGCAAAATCAGACAAATTCAATTCTTCTTCATACCACCCCTCGGGAAATAGGCCTCCTCATGGTTTAATATATATTTTCCATATTTGTAGGTCAGTTACACTAACTAAATTTTCCACTCATTGAATGGAATCAAACTTGACAATGTTGTCGAGCAACATTGCAAAGTTGCAAAATGTTGTCAAGCAACATTTTAGCAACTTTTACATCTTTGCCTAAAACTTAGATTAATGACCTCCAATAATTATTAAATGTTGTAAAAACATCATAAAGGCCTTATTAGGCACAAATATAAGCCATGTCAAGCCTTCTAGGCTTCTTGACCCCAAATTCCCATTTTAGGCTATATTACACTAAACACACTCAAAACCTTAAATATCTAGTTGGATTGATCCTAGTATAATCCAACTAGGTACAAACATGAAAGACCTTCTAAGGTAAAAAAAGAAAACAAATGACTTGGCTAGGGTTAGTACAAGCCATAACAAAACATAGGGATATGATTTATCCTAGGTGCTCCTGCACCATCCTCCCCAAATAGAAAGATTTCAATCCACCCCTAGATTGAGCAAGTTGGAATCAATGCCCAACTTCTTGAATTTTGTCTCCCTGATCCATGTAGCCTTTGCATCATCTTGTCCATGCAACTTTAGTAGATGTTCTTTTTAATCCTTCTTTCTAGTTTGTTTGTAGACTCTTGAATCCAATATTCGCTCTGCTTTCTTCGATGGGGTAGAGGATAAGTTGAGTCCCTCCACTTCTTGTATAACCTCAGTTAAACTCTGATCTGGATCTGACACAGGGCCTTTGTATAATACCAAATCTTCCATGTTGAACACAAGAGATAAACCAACATCCTCTGGAAGTTCCACCTTATATGCATTGGTTCCATATTTGGCCATAATGGCACATGGACCAATCCTTCTCATATGTATCTTATTAGGCACTCATTTATGCAATATTTCCTTGTTCAGATGGACCATTACAAGATCCCCTACTTGGAATTGGATATCCCTTTTTCTTTCATCCACTTTGTGCTTTATCTTCTTTGTATTCTCAGTCAAAGTCTTCCTTACTGTCTCATGCACTTCCTTCATAGATTGTGTAAAATATTCTGCATATCCACTTCCTTTGGCTCCATCCTTCAACTCCCTGAGTTCAAATATCCCTCTTGGGTGTAATCCATAAACGACTTCAAAGGGGCTTCTCCCTATGGTTCTGTTAACAGTGTCATTATATGCATACTCTACCTATCTAATGAGTTGGTCCCAAGCCTGACCATACTCCTTAGTTAAGCACCTTAGGAGGTTACCGAGTCTCCTATTAACCACCTTAGTTTGACCATCTGTCTAAGGGTGATATGCAGACCCAAAGGACAGATTGGTTCCTAGCTTTTTCCAGAGTGTCTTCCAAAAATAGCTCATGAACTTTGTATCTCTGTCTGACACTATAGTCATTGGTAACCCATGAATTCTTACAACCTCTTTGAAGAATAGATGAGCTATTTGACAAGCATCATGGACTGTCTTGCAAGGAAAAAAATGGGCCATCTTGCTAAACCTATCTACTATGACATATATACTGTCAAATCCTTGTTTGGTCCTTGGTAACCCTACAACAAAGTCCATACTTAAGCATTACCATGGTATACTTGGGATGGGAAGGGGTTGGTAAAGACTTGCATTGGAGGATGTGCCTTTGGATTTTTGACACACTACACAACACTCCACATACCTCATGATATCTAAGTTCATCCTTGGCCAAAAGTAAAACCTTTGGACTAACTCTTGGGTCTTATTGACTCTAAAATGACCACTAAGTGCACCATTGTGCTTCTCTTGAGTATGATTTTCCCTAATTGATCCCCTAGGGACACATAACCGACTCCCTTTAAACAACAATTCACTTTGTAAAGTGTAATTAGAAAACTCACCATGTAAGTGGTTCTTATGCTCCTTACATACCTTGTAGATCTTTGCAAAGTCTTCATCCTCAACATATAGGTCCTTTAAACTTTCAATACCCACGCTCTACAATTGTACTTCTTGTACTGTCAGTAGTCTTCTACTTAAAGCATATGCTACTTTTTTTTGTAGTCCTTTTTTGTGCTTGATATTGAAGGTGTAAGCCTGCAAGTACTCTGCCCATTTCAAGTGATTGTGACTAAGTTTGTCTTGGGAGTTTAGGAAACTAAGAGCCTGGTTGTCTGAATACACCACAAACTCCTTAGGAAGCAAGTAGTTCCTCCATTTCCTTAGTGCTTGGACTAGAGCATACATCTCTAAGTAATAAGAAGAGTACTTCTTCTTAGCATCATTGAGCTTCTCACTATGAAAAGACACTAGTCTTTCCTCTTGGCTCAAAATAGCTCCAATGGAAACATTACTAGCATCACACTCAACTTTGAATAACCTCTCAAAACTTGGTAGTGTTAGGATTGGTTGAGTGGCAATATTCTTCTTTAGTAATTCAAATCCATGGTTAGCTTGCTCATTCCAAACAAATTTGGTTGTAATCCCTCCTTTAATACTATCTAACATAGGAGCACAAATAGCACTAAATTACTTAATGAATTTTCTATAGTATTGAGCTAAACCATGAAAACTTGTCACCTCTGTGGCTTCTACCTTGCTTGGATCTATTTTGAGGTTGCCTTGAGACAATACAAAACCAAGGTACACCAGATCCTACTTCATGAATTCACACTTTTCCAAATTTATCACCAGCTCCTCCTCATACAATTTCTTGAAAACAATCTGCAGATGTCTGAGATGCTCCTCTTTAGTCTTGCTATATATTAGTATATCATCTAGATACACTACCACAAATTTGACAATGTAGTCTTTTAGGACTTCGTTCATAAGTCTCATGAATGCAGTAGGGAATTAGATAGCCCAAATGGCATCACAAGCCATATAAACCTTCTATAGTTTTGAAGGTTGTCTTCCATTCATCCCCTTCATTGACCCTAATTTGATGATACCCACTCTTTAGGTCAATCTTGGTAAATTACTTTGCTTCTTCTAAAAAATACATTAGGTCTTCTATCCTAGGGATAGGGAACCTATACCTAATGTTAATTCATTTTATGGCCCTTGAATCAGTGCAGAGCCTCCAAGTTCCTCCCTTTTTTGGTGCTAAGATAATGGGGACTACACAAGGACTAATGCTTTTCCTAATGAGACCCTGGTTTAGGAGTTCTTAAATTTGCTTGGAAATTTCCTCATTTTGTTGAGGGGTCATCTTATAGGATACTTTATTTGGAAGGGTAGATCCTAGGATAAAGTCTATTTGATGACTAAAAACTCTCTTAGGGGGTAGGGTAGATGGTTTTTTTTCACTTACCATGCTCTTGTATTCCCACAGCAACTCTTGCACTTCTTTTGGTACCTCTGTCTTATTCATTTTCTTGTCTGCATCTTTTTCTTTAGGTTTCAACACCATTGTTGAACCCACTCCATATCCTTCCTCTAAGGCTTCTATGAACTCCTTTTCATTGACCATAAGGACATTGAGACCTGAGGAATTCATTTCTCCTTCCTCTAACAATGACTGTATTTTGAAAGTCACACCATCCTTCTTGAAAGAATATGAATTATTTTCTCCATCATGCATGACCTGTCTGTCAAATTTCCATGGTCTACCAAGTAGAAGGTGACATGAATCCATAGGTAGGACGTCACACAACACCTTTTCTTTCTATCTTCCAATAGAGAAGTCCACCCATGCTTGTTCATTCACAAGGACATGTTGCCCTTTATTCAACCAAGTAACCTTGTATGGGTTACTATGTGGGATCCTTTTTATCTTTAACTTGCTAACTGCCTCCTTTGACACTATGTTGTCAGTAGACCCTGAGTTTATGATGATTCTACACACCTTTCCCATAATTTTACATTTCACTCTAAAGAGTGACCTCCTTTGACTTGGTTCCTCCTTCAATGGTTCTTTAATCAGTGTCCTTCTCATCATTATGTTCTCTCCCTCTTCTAAATCCAAGGGTACCTCAGGGTGTTTGCTTCCACCACTAGTCTCCTCTTGAACCATGTTGACCCTCTTATCATTTCCTTGGGAAGTAGAACCTTTCTCTGGACACCTATATGTAGGGTGTCCCATTTGATTATAGTGGTAGAATTTCATGTTTGTAAAGTAGGAACCTCTCCCTTGACTATTGTTCCTTCCTCTCCAATTCTTATTAGAGCCTCTTCCACTATTGGATTTTCCTCTGCTTGGACTTCTTTCTTGTTGCTAAGTTAATTTGGTCTCTCCTTGGTTTGTGGACTTTGAACTTCTACCACCATATCCACTTCTTTGTCCTATGTTATCTCTTCCTCTACCTCTTCCTCTTGTATTTCTTGAGTCTTGCTTCTTTCTCAACTTCTCTTCCACCTTTATGGCAAGTTGGTGGCATCTCTGGACAGTGGTAGGAGTAAGCAAACTTAGTTTATCTTGTATAGTCCACTTTAGACCATTAAGGTATCTAGCCACCTTCACTCTTTATTCCTCTACAACCCTTGATCTCATACATAGCCTTTAAAACTCTTCAATGTAAGAGTCAACATCCAAGTCTTTTTTCCTAAGACTTGGTCTCCTTTTATGCAACTGAATCTCATAATCTTCAGGTACATATGCTTCTCTAATTTTGGTTACCATATCTTTCCAAGTGGGTATGGGTTTCTTTCCTTCCTTTTCTCTCTCATATTGGATAGATTTCCACCAAGTGAGTGCACACCCTCTTAGTCTAGCCTTTTCTGCTTTCAATTTCTATGCCTCAGTTATACCATCACATTCAAAGTGATTCTCTAGCCCTTCAATCCAATCTAGGACTATCTTTGGTTCCATC
Source organism: Thuja plicata (assembly GCA_018584345.1). Lineage (NCBI taxonomy): Eukaryota > Viridiplantae > Streptophyta > Pinopsida > Cupressales > Cupressaceae > Thuja > Thuja plicata. The sequence continues at coordinate 2,723,894 of MU227974.1, read as the reverse complement.
TTTCCAGTGAAGATAGGAAATCATTCCAATGCCTTACCACTCAAAGCCTTTAGTTATTTTAAGAATGGATCTTCAGTGAGGTCAGTTTCAGCTTCAAGGACCTCATCATCCAAGGCAATCTCCTTACTCTTTCCTTCAAGCTTATCCTTCACTTCCTCAGTCTTTTCTTCTACTTGGTCCACTTTGTGTTCCAATTGTGCCAATCTTTCTCTAAGAAATCTATTCTCTTCTTATTTCTCATCCACTTTCTTTTCCAACTCTGCATTATTCACCATTGTAGACTCTCCTATTGACTCTACTGGTTGAAAGATTCACCACAAGCCAAATCTTATTGGCTCTGATACCAATCTGATAGATGTGACCAAGTGTGCTTGCACAAGCTTCCTAGGACCTCCACTATTCCTAGCCTTCTCAAGACCCTATGCTTCCTCTTAGGGCCTCTTTATTCCTTACTATACTATTCTTGTAATAATCTAATACCACTCTGAGAGTAGGTAACTATTGTGCTTCACAAGGAGACAACTATCACCAAATTACACTATACTCTTTCACTCCTTCTTGGATGGTTCCAAGTACATTTTCAACTTCTCAAATCCACAAGTGTCTACAAGGACACTTCTCATGTTCAACATCTTTATAGGCTCCATATGATTCCATTGGTGATTAGGTAACATATTTTTTCTGAATGATTTCCCAATTTACCTTCAATCTTGGCTTTTAGGCATAATGCCTCTACTTGCCCTATCTAACAGGTTTTTCCCACTTCTTGCAAAATAACCCCAAACAAACCCCACCAAAAAGTGGGGATTCAGATACCCTTTTCCAAGAATCGAAGGATTTTTTAGGTCTTAGGGTCCTAAGGTGTATGTACAATAGATTCCTAGAATTAAGGATAACTAGGGCTAATTGGGCTAAATAAGTGCAGTCAGATGATTTATGCTTGGAAATGTATCAAGACGGATTGGTAGAGCCTTCTCCTTCCTAGGAGGGGTTTGTATGACCTCTATTCTTACAAAACCTTTGCCTTCTCCTTCCTAGGAGGGGTCTATATGACCTCTAGGTTTACAAAACCTTTCTTTTTTTCCTTCTCCCAATGGTATCCCTGCAATCGAACACCATAAATCAATAACAATCTCCTAGCCGGGCACTCCAATATCGCCTAGGGCTTGCCATGAAAATTAGCTAAACAACTTTCCTGAACCTCTCCTACTATATATACACTATGTAGAGGCTCCCCTTCCATATTCCTCCATTCCATGATGAAATGCATTGTGGAGATTTATGGGGGAGCCATTTTCCTCAAAACTGCCTGAACAACACCAGCAGACTGTGCACTAACAAAATAATTCCCTAACCTATGAAAATGAAAACTTAGAAACTTCACACCAAAGTAAAATGTACTGAAACTATCATAGCTACAATAATCCAACACAAAACTTGATGATTCAATCCATTAACTAATGCATGAAATCAAAAACATTCACTGTATACTGAACACAGAGTTGCAGAGCAAAATCAGACAAATTCAATTCTTCTTCATACCACCTCACCTTATGAAATGGGACTCCTCATGGTTTAATATACCCTTTCCATGTTTGTATGCCAGTTACACTAACTAACTTGTCCACTCATAGAATGGAATCAAACTTGACAATGTTGTCGAGCAACATTGCAAAGTTGCAAAATGTTGTCAAGCAACATTTTAGCAACTTTTACATCTTTGCCTAAAACTTAGATTAATGACCTCCAATAATTATGACATGATTGAAAAGCATCATAAAGGCCTTATTAGGCACAAATCTAAGTCATTTCAATCCTTCTAGGCTTCTTGATCCCAAATTCCCATTTTAGGCTATATTACACTAAACACACTCAAAACCTTAAACATCTAGTTGGATTGATCCTAGTCTAATCCAACTAGGTACAAACATTTAAAGACCTTCTAAGGTCAAAAAGAAAACAACTAACTTGGCTAGGGTCAGTACAAGCCACAACAAAACATAGAGATAGGATTTAGCCTAGGTGCTCCTGCACCAGCTAGAAAATTCAATGGCTATGGTGGATTTGTGTATTTGAGTGTCGGTCATGATGCTATAAGATGTTCTATAAGTATGTTCTTGATGAATTGGCAGTACACATGGACTAGGAGGATCATATTGGTGGAACTTTTAGTCAATAATAATATTTTTATTATTATCTTTTGTTCTTGGTTGGCTGGGTTGGTAAATCGTGTTGCGCAAGTACTAAATCATTAATTTAGGCAGATTTATGATCTTGAAGTGGTTTTATGGATTGTGGCTATGGTTTGATGGTCAGAGATCTATTTGAAAGATGATATTTGGTGTGATGATTTGAAGAGTGAGAATTAGGTTTTGTTGACCTAGTTCTTGATATAAGATGATGAATTAGGGAAAAATCAGAAGCACAAAAGTGGAAGATTAGTTGCAAATACTAGATATTTATTGTAGAGTTGTTGTGGAGATATCTTGAAGGCTAAATTTCCCGTCTGAAGGAGTTAGAGAGAGTTTTCGCATAGATATATGTTGTGCTTCAATGGAACTAACTTTTGCATAAGGTAGATGCTGCTATCCAGTTCACAAAAAGTCCAGATCATTGTAGTGATCAAATTGTAAGGCACTGATCCTTCCCCAAGGTTGTAGCTTGAGGATTTGTATTTGAGCAGTGAGCTCTAGGAAGTGAGCCTAAATTCATGTACATTGCCCATTATTATAATAGGTTTAAACTTCTAACAAGTTATTTACTTATTGTGGGTAATCAACCCCACCATGGTTTTTCCCCTAACAGGATTTCAACAATATAATATTTGTTTCAAGCATTGTGGATGTGTTTATGATTTGTGGATGCTTCTATATTTCATGGTTTATTAATAAGATTAGATCTTATGAGTTAATGCTTGAAATTTTTGAAGGGTTAGGGTTTTGAATATTGAAATTTTAGAAACAACTAATTCACCCCCCCCTCTTAGTTGTTCTCTTCCATACTATCAACAAGCATTGCATTTTTCATAGAGCTTAATAGTGCTACCTAGTTTGGAGAAGGTTCCAAGCCTTTCAGTGGAAAAGTATAAAAAATAAACAATAGGTTTTCTAGTGAGAACACTATTGTGATCCTTTTAAACCATGGAAAATAAATAATAAAGGAAATATATGAAGATGAAAACCTATTTGAGGTTTCTAAGGATAGGAGTTTGAAAATATTCCCCCATCTACACGTCACAAGATATCACCTATAGTTGTTGAGAAAACATTTGAAGTCAAATTGGGCACTAAAGTTAATCCTAGAATTGTCCACTTGGAGAATTCTTTGACAAAAGAAGATAGGTCTACATTCATTCAATTCTTTGAGTGACACATAATTTTTTCTTGGTTATATGCCAATATTCCTAGGCTTTATTTTGATCTTGTTATGCAGCACATACCTATCACACTAAGCACTAAACTAATCAAACAAAAACCAAGAAAGACACATTTACATATTTCTCTTTTGGTCAAAGCTAAACTTCAAAAGCTATCTGATGTAGGATTTATATGAATTATTGATTACACTAAGTGGTTTTCCAACCTATTCCTAGTCACCAAACCCACTGGGGGAATTTGAGTATGTAAAAATTTCAAAGGTTTGAACAAGGCTTTTCCTAAGGACCACTTTCTTTGCTGAACATTGTCATGATATTTGACCTAACAGATGGACATAAAATGTTATCACTTATGGATGGATTTCTAGTTACAATAAAATTAAGATCACTCATAAGGACCAAAACAAAACAAAATTTACGTGTCCTTGGGGCACATACTGTTGGAATGCCATGCCTTTTTGTATTAAGAATATCAAAGAGAAAATCCAAGAGCTATGACCACCATCTCTCATGACACGATTCATATCTTGATGAAAGAATTTTTTGATGATACTTTTGGAAAATCACTCACAAGGAAGGACCGCCTACATGTTCTAGACAAAATCTTCAAAGAACTTGAGAAGTACAAAGTAAGGATGAATCCAAATAAATGTGTCTTTAGGGTAACCTTAGGGAAACTATTTGATACATTTTCTCTCATAATGGTATCGAGGTAGATCAAAATAAACATTCACTTGCATCACCTACCTAGAATAAAATTTCTATCCCTCTTCACAATAAAAAAATCCATTACTTGGATTGAGACATTTTAAACAATCACTCACATTGCTAGAATTTAACCAAATTATTTTTTAACAAGACCAAGATTTAGCACACATGATCCTATGGCCTAAAAAACTTTTTGACATAGCCCATCCTTTATTAGGACACAATAAATATTTGACAAGAAACACATGGCAAGAATATCTAATGGTTATTTTTTTAGGTCTTTGTTTTCTTTCAATTTAATCTTTCATGAAATATTTCCTATGCTACTCGAGGATGTCTTTGAACATAGGAGAGATGATGAGGAATGGTTACTTGATTTTTTCTTGAGGATTATTCTCTAGTAATAATATTACATTTTCTAGGACATGATTATCTAAGATTATTGAGGACTTATAATTTTAGTGTGAACAAGAGAATTCCTTTTTTAAAGTGTTTTCTATCCTTGAAAATGGTATGTGAGTCATTTGGGTCTACTCATATCTATATGATTTCATCCAGTTTCCATAATAAGATCAATGATGATATAAAACTATAAATAACACCAGATTCCATCCCTCCATCTTCTATCCATAACTTCATCATCCATCTTCTTCCATCATGATTTTGTATGCATGCCTGAGCCAAATGGTTGAGTATAATGACACACCAAAAACATTATGGGTATCTCCTACATTAGTGTTTATATCCTACAAAATCACATGTTAGGCATATATATATATATAATATAGATAAACATATGATATCCCATCCCACATCACCATAACTTAGTTTTTTTAATTTATCCCATCATATACCATCATACATCTTTATAAATATATAGTCTTCCATCCATCCATATAGATCATAAAAAAAAAATTCATCACAAAGTACAAATAGGATCATACATTAACAATATAGCATAAACATATCATAAATGCATCTATAAAAATTACATATAAATAGCAACATGCATATAGTTGTGGCTAAAATACTACACACACACACACACACACACACACACACACACCAGTGTCAAAGTACAATGATGTCATAATACAAAATGGATACTAGGAGCCCCAAAATACATTATCTCTCAAGTGTCAATAAAAAAATTGATATATAAAGAACTCTAAGGAGCTATGATGAAATAAAACCCTCAAAATAAATTATTATTTCATGTTTTTGATCTCCTGAAGGTCACGGTGTTTCCAATACTAATTCTAGTGGTGGTGGAGGCCCCCTTGGTCCCATTACCCCTCCACTCTCTATCTCAACCCTCCAAGATCTCTATTTGTAGGAGCTATGTACAAGACTCCCAACCCACTGACAAGGTGGAACCACTGAGTCATATAGCTACTTGTAGTATAATGCCTCCTACTCTACTTGAATGATCTCTCTTACAAAACCCATATCCCCCTTGCAACTTCCTATGTATTCTATATGGAAGATGTTGGTTCCCATATTAACAGATTGTAAAAACCTAGACTATTCCAAGGTCTATGATTGAGTTTCATAGTTGACTTGGAAAATGAATGGGATTATCAAATCCCCTTGTACTTATGATTCTTCTAGATCAAGGCGGGTACACCCGATCACCAACTATATCTCTAAGTTTGATGATTTTTAATAGAAAAGTTATAACTTATATCTTGTAAATTCTATTCTTGTCTAATAAACTTAGCATATAATTAATCGTATAGTCCTATCTCCTACTTTTTGTTCTTCTAACCTTATTTGATTCTCTTACTTCTTCCTCTACTCCTAACATTTCTACTTCTATCTCTACTTCTAATTCTTCTACTTATTTTATCTGATATGTTTATTCCTAATCCTTTATTTGATAAATTTTGATTATTTTTGTAGACCAGTGCCTTCTCTCCCTTTGGGTAAAAAATTATCCTCCTCCTAAGATCTTGATATATAACTTTATAGGACAATTATTTAATCTATAGTTGGTATAGATCTCTGGATTATCTAATTCTTTATACAAGATAATATTATATATGCCACCACAACTTATCCACTTGAATTTAACTCTTACTTAAGAAGACAAATTAGAAAAGATGCATAAAGAACTTAATATTTCATCAAATGATTCAAAATATACTTTATATTGAAATCATTTTGGCATAAATAACTTCTCATATAAGAATCTAAATAGCATTCAATTGTTGGAATAAAAAACCACAGAGAACTAACTCAAAAGAAAAGATTTGTAATAAACATAAGAAAAGAAAGTACTAAATATATTATATTATCTATCTATATTATGTGTATTGCATTTCATTCCTTGTATTTTGAAATAAAAAATAACTTCCTTATATAAGGAAGAATAAAAGTCTTGAAACAACATGTCAATTGGCAAAAAAACACAACTTAAATACATAACTTTTTCCTAACAAAAACTAATCTTAATCCTTTAAGAGAAACAATTTGAAAGCCCCAATATGATCAATATAATCCTACTCTTGACAAGTTGTAACATTGGTGGATACATGCAATATTGCATATTCTCTTCAGTAGAACCTATCTCTGATTCTCTTCATGCTTCACATGATCTTTGTTTCATATTTTATAAATCCTAGGGCCCATGGGAGATCTCTATTTAATTAACACTTCCATTTTTCTAAAGAGAGAAGTGGTCCATCATCAGTATTGATCAAATTAGGGAGTTCACTTGTGTCTTTCTTATCCAAATGATCCATGTCTTTCATCAATTCCTTGCAAAAATACTTTTGCTGCTTAAGAAGGTCCTAAACTTTCTTAAGACATTTTGGAGATAAGGAGTCTTTATGTGCCATTTTTTATTTTAGCCTTTTTCCCAATTGGTTATGCTCTTCAAGAGCTTTGAATGTTCCTAAGTAAGTTCTCTATAAGCTATCTAATTGCATGATCATTGTATGAAAATGGTGTCTTACTAATTCAAACATAAGTTCATACATTGTTTCACCTTTTTCTTTTAGTTTCTTTTCAAGTTTCTCTACTCGAATTCTCCAATAAGTAGTATCATATAGAGCCAAGACTACTCTCGGTTCTTACTCATAACCATATGATGACTCTCTCTCTCTCTCTCTCACACACACACACACACACACACACACACACACAAATTGTTCCAAATGTGCTTGATTCAAGTTGGCCACATTGACATTTGACTATGCAGTATCTGGGGATCATTTTCTCACACATTTTGAATCATAAGATGACCAAAATAATCATTAGTATCTACACACACACACACACACACACACACACACACACACACACACACACACACACACACACACACACACATTAATTGTTCCAAATGTGCTTGATTCAAGTTGGCCACATTGACATTCAACTATGTAGTAATTTTGGGATCATTTTCTCACACATTTTGAATCATAAGATGACCAAAAGAATCATTAGTATCTACAAGAATAGGCATCTTTTCCCTTTGATATAGTGCCAATTATAAAAAATATTTTTGTTTAGGATCACTTCCAAAGCTAGTGTATATCATGCCCACCTCATTTGGCATTATTTTCTTTGTTGGATCTTTTTGTATTACAAAAATATCAAAGACAATGGAAGAATCCATATCCCACCAAGGGTAGATAATAATTTTGATTCTTGCAGTATTTGTCTCCCTTTGTAGGGGGTCATTGTGTTAATCTCTAATTATATTTCTTCCTTTAATTCCTTCAAAAAATCCTCTTCATTGGTTGGGGTGACATCATTTACCCTTTTCCTCAACAAATTACCCTTGTACTTATACAAAAATATTTTAAACTCGGCTGTATGAATAAATTCTTGATCAGTGAGAAAATATTCATGTGAAATTAATCTGATATCCTCAATCTCATATGCCTCTAGGGACTCTAATAAAATTTCATTATCTGAACTTTTATCAATATTCACATATGACATCTGATTAAATTTAGTTTGTACTTCTTCTCTTATTGATTCATTTTCACTATCATACCCTAGTTCTTGAGTATACTCTAGTGATAGGAGAGCAAGAGGAGTTACAACCTTATAACCTCATCTTTAGCTTCCTCTCCTAAACACATATAAATAAACATCATCAATAATCTTAGGCTTGTGAGATAACACCTTTTTAGCCTTGGTAATAGGGTCCTCTATATTCTCAAATACATCTAAATTAAGTTTTTCACAACTTTTCTTCCATTCAAAAGCTTTGAGAGAATTTTCATAAGTATCTAAATTTTCTATAATGTTAGGGTTTGACAAATCTGAAACAATATAAGAATAAATAGTTATATGCAGAAAACAAAAAAAGAATAAAACTTAACATAGATAACACACATATTTAATGCGGTTCACCCAAAACCTGGGCTACATCCACCTACACAGCCATCCAACTTTTTGTATTATCCAACAAAATAGTACACCAACCTTCCAATGTATTATGCATCTTAGCCACTTATAACATGTGTTTTAGGGCAACCTCTAAAATAGACCATTTTAGGGCCACAGTATCAACACCCACTACATGATCATTCACCAAAATATCAACATATAACCTCTAATTCCTTCAATTTTCTTATTAGATCACCATCAAGAAATGACACATGCTCATAAGAGCACAACTTCTAGGATGCCTTTTCCTAATTTATGTATCCTTTTGGATAAAAATTCCTTTGAGGATCCCCATCTGAGAATTTATAGTAGACCATATTTTCATTGACTAACTCATAGATTTTAGTACTTCACACCATGAAGTCACCAAAATACAAAGGCCTAGGCATAATAGATTATTTTCTATAAGAGATAAGGTACATTGTACTTGATGCAACCAACTTCCTGATAATTTTGAGGTATACAACCCTATTTGGCACTATTCTAGGAAGATCATGAGGGACACCTTAAAATCCATATACTCTTATTCTTTTGTAAATGCATACCAATCACCCAAGTTATGTTAATTTACACCATCCTCACCAAAATCCTTCATCTTGAGGAACTTCTTTATCTTTGGATTCAATGCATGTTCAAGTGAGTGGCCTAAGAGCTTTCATAGTGGTTTGACAAAGTATTCCTCAAAACATAGATACTAGGAAAATGTATATCTACTGTCCCAAATAGATAACCATAATTGAAATGGCTTCCCAAAGTGTTGCTTATCATATTCTATGATTTTTAATTCATCATTCCACAATCCTATTTCCTATCCAACATATAAGAACATGTAAAATATAAAAGAATAATGTTTGAAAAAGATATTATTTGGGTTAGTTTTCATCTTCTCCAATCGATGATTAATTTTCTTAGAGAAATGTGTGGCGTAATCAAACGAGAAAACATATTGGGACTAGATGTATGTAGCCATAACCATCACAACAATATCCATAAGGGGAGGGTCATCATTGCCAAGTATCCGACCCTCTGAATAATATGTATACTTCAGGTAATTATGAAACAAATTTACATTATATAGAGGTTGATCCTTATCTTCAAATACCCGGAGAGATCTCTCATCCCTTGGCTTGTGGACAGGAAATCTTCACCTCTTATATATTCTCTAGAGCCTGAAATATTCTTCTTTCAAACTATGAACATCAATTCAGTGCTCACAATCTAATTCTAAGTCAAACACCCCTACAATATATTCTTTTGTTATTGGCAACAATGGATTCTATGGGAATTGTAGATAACTTTTTTCTAAGGTTCACAATTATTAACAATTTCATTCATTAAGTATGTGTTTACGAAAACATTAGGAACCACTAATCTTTGTAAATTGTATTTACATGGGTTTTTCATAGGTTTGGCACCGCATCTTCTTTTGTAATGATACATAAATAAATCATATCCTCTAACTTCTTTCCAAACATCCCCTAGCTCTTCATATTTATTCTCTAATTTATCTTCATCAAGTTTCTCTCATTTTGATTTGGGACCTGACATAGTGAATTGGGAAAACAAATCTTGATTCAGAGTCATACCCTCTCTTTTGTATCTCCTGGCCTTGATCCCTTCATTAGTTCCAATTTGTGGTGGATCCCTTTGTTTACATGCCCTAGATTTTTTAGAGGGACCTTATGTTTCTTTCAGAAATAAGAAAAAATAAGGAAATCTTCATAAACTTACTTGTCTTATAGAGGATTATGAACCGACTTCTCTATAAGTTCCCTTGAATTTTCACTTCACCACTTCAAAATTTTGCTTCTGAATATCAATAATTCTAGGAAATTGAGTGTATGATTATAGTCTGGTATACAATAATTTCATCTCTACATGTAGGCTTTAATAGATGTAACAGTCATTAAATGCCCATTTTTTGTATTCTCATGTTGATGTGATATTCATCGATCTCTATCATCATTCACACCATGTTTTATTGCTTAATTTTTTTTTAATGTTGATGAATCTTTCTATTCACTACTTTGACATGTTACACCAAAACTATTCAATTTTGGCTAATAGAAGAAATAGTACCAAACTATATCAAAGATTATCTGTTCTTTTGATGGAAATATTATGCTCTCTTTTCATCATAGAAACCCTAGCCAAGGCTATTAAAAATGTGTTTACATATTGACAAATCCTACTATTGTGAAATATGTTATCAATAACTCAATCAACCAAATAGTGCAAAGTCCCTTCGATAATACTTTATCTATCTAACATTTAATTTTGCTTAATCCTGCCTTGCTTCCTTAGATCATGTTTTTTTATCAATGAGTATTGTTTTTGATAAAATAATGCCAGGTCTTATCAATACTCATTTCAATGTATCTTTCACTTCTTTGGGACTCCTTACAAGGATAAAAAAACTCATATTTCTTTGAGACCTCTTTTTGATGAGACAATGGATAGGTCTGTTTGATATTTGTCCTTTTTGATACAAATTTAACTTTCGAGTAAACCTTTTATACCTTGGTTGATGTGTTTTGTTATATTGATGTCCTCTTTTCTGATAGAACTTTTGTGGATGTTACATCAAAATTATCTTTCAATGTAAAATTCGTTTCAAAAAGATGTTCTTGACCTGGCTAGATACTCCTAGTTTTATCGATGAGAATATTTTTGATAAAACTCTTGTGTGTCTTTTTGAGAGATAAATTTATAGATATGATTTACTATAGATCACTTTGAGCCTTTGGCTATGTTGGAATGAGGGAACACTAAGAGGGGGGGGGGGTGAATCAGTGTTCAACAAATTTTAATTTAAAATTCTGATCCACAAACCACTTATTACATAAAAGGAAAAGTAACATGCAAGAACATAAATAAATGAATTATAACATCATAACACAATGATTTTTGTGTGGAAACCCTATTAGGGGAAAAATAATGGTGGGGTTTATACCCCCAAGATAATACTTTGCAAAAATATTGTCACACAATGTTTGGAAATGCACATGCATTCAGGCTCACTGCCTAGAGTTAACTACTCAAATATAAAAAGGGCTACAACCTAGTGGAAGCCTCATTACCTTACAAGATCACTAAAATGATCAAAATAAAATTTTAACTACTTCAATAGTATCCACTCATGCCTAATTATAGTTCCACATAATCACATAACTCTAACCTAATACACTTTATCTCTGACTACACTATATCATTATCCTTTGCTGAGCAGAAGATTAGATCTCAATTTCTTGCATAAGATCCTTCACAAAATCAACCTTTCACACTTCTCGCATGCATCAATAATAATTTCATACCCTAACCAATCAATCTTATAGGTTCACAATCAAGAATTTGATTGCACCATCTCGGCTCAAAACCCTTCTAGAAAAATGTGTATTATGTTGTCCAAGTTCACCAAATCCAAAAATAAATATTGATTCAGACCAATCCAAATGTGAAAAAGCATCTATGCATGTCAACTCCACCACCTAAAACAAAAATTAAGTACCAAAAATGTTTTAACAAGTTCACAATAAAATTTTACCACACAAGTCGACTTCTCTGACTAGAAAACTTAAATATCGATACATAAATCCTTCTAACTTTCACATCACCATTAAAACTACAAATTCTACAATAAGCATGTCCATACATCCATAATAATTTCCTTAGGTCTGCAAAAAAAAATACGAACTTGGAAGAATTCACTAGACCAAATATAGAATATTGGTAAACACCATGTTCTTCATTACCAGTCTTAGACAAATCTTTACTCTGACTTTCGATATGATCTCCAACTGCAATGTGGATGTGTAAATTGAGTTTAGTTGCCATTAATGAAAACACCAAAGCATCTATGCAGTGTCTCTTTCTAAAAATTTATTTTTTGATACAAACTTTAATAGATCTCATCAAAATCCTGCATTTATATATAGTATTGATTTCAATGTAACCTTCTTCAACCTTTATAGACCCTGAAGCTATATCAATATTAACATTTTTAGTGAAGCTGAATTTTGGTCTCTCTGGTGGAAGTTTTTTTTTTGATCGGTAAAAGGCTGAAGCCCTAATAGTTTTTTATTAATATAAATAATTAATTTACAATGTGACCCCGCTCACTGCAGGCGCTGGTAGGAAAGAGCGGGGTTGAGAAAACCTCCAACCTTGCCTGGAACCGTAGGTCCTGTACTTATACAAAAATTACGTGGGCATACCCATGACTCGACAATTATCAAGATTTGTTAAAATACATAGTTCCTGTGGGCATTCCCACAGTTCAAAGTCAATCGATGTTTTACTAGAAATACAAACTTTCAATGGGCATACCCACTGCTCGAGAATATCTAGGATTAAGGTTACATTTATTACAATGCTGTTTTTAAGGATACAACTTTATGTTTCAAACAATTAGATCAATAATTTTGTAGAATTTCATTCTAGGATCTTCAGTAATAGAGTGATTTAGTTGCTTGCTTGGTATTGACCACCATTAATGTATACTCTCTGCTTTTTGTTCTTCGGATGGAAGAAGTTTCTGTCTTCCATACGATTCTTTGTACCTGAAATGCAAGACAAAAGAAACTTCCACCTCCAGTGGTTAACCCTCATCAAGCAATAAAAAAAATTCCATCAACTTGCACTTAATTTCGGTATTTAGGTAGTTTATGATTTTGAATAAAATGATAAAAGAGAATAGGTGCCCAATCAGATTACCTTCAAAAAAGAATTTTTATACATGGAAGATAATTCTAAGGTTACATTACTAATTTTTCTTTAGACCATATGACCTTATATCAATATGAAACCAATTATCGATTTAATTGATCAATACCTTATTAAAATTAACAAAGGAGGCAAAAATAATAGTTATACTTCTAACATTATTTATCTCTTACTCCTATCATCATAACAAGAAGGATATAAACCTTATATATCCTTATATATTTACCTCTTAAGTTGTTGTCTAATATTTAGAGAGTAATTTAACTAGGTATATCCCGGAGGTGAGGTGTGACTTTATTTAGAGTTATCATGCCCTTTGCACCTAGATTTGCTATTTTATCAACCTCAGTGTTGCCTTCTCTGTAAGTGTGTTTGACTTCATAATTGGGGATGCTATCTAATATTAAATTTATTTCCTCTATTTTAGCATTTAGAGTCCAATTAGGAGTCTTTTTAGATCGTATAGCATTGATTATAATCTGAGAGTCACCTTCGATAATAAGTTTGGTGATATTAAGATCCTTACACAAATTTAGGCCCGCCAAAGACGCTTTGCACTCTGCCATATTGTTAGTGGTAGGATTGATGGGATGGGAGAAACTAGCTATAATTTCTCCATTCCAGTTTCTAATGATTCCACCGATACCTGCAGTTCCTGGGTTTCTCCTTGATGCCCCATCAAAATTCAGTTTGTACCAACCCACATCTGGAGGAATCCATTTGCAATTTGCATGATCTGTTTTAGTTTTATTTCCTCCTTTCCCATAAAGGGGTGGTACCTACAAATTAGGCCATTTCAATCTAATTTTGTTGTCCCAACTTTTGAATGATTCCTCATAGCAGACTTGGTCCCTCAAGGAGGTATTAATTATCTCCGTGATTGATATTTCTATTTTATTAATGAGTGACCTCCATTCTAGTTTTTTCCTGGTAAAGATTCTTCTGTTACGTTCTTTCCAGACTTCCCAAACTAAAATGGAAGGGGCTACAATCCATATATCTCTGTAGAGATTATCTTTATATAAAGCTGGCAAAGATTTAAGTGTACTCAAGAGATCCATATGAAAGGCGGATTTCCAACCAAGACATTGCAATAACCAATTCTAGCACTGCTGTGTGAATTCACAATTAAGGGGAAGGTGATCAACATCCTCAGTGTGCTTTTCATAGAGAGTGCACCGGGATGGCCCGTCGAACCCCAGTTTGGTAATTCTATCCACAGTGAGGATCTTCCTTTGCATGGCTGCCAAAAGAAACATCCCAGCTTTGGGGAGACATGTTTTATTCCAACAAAGGTTTAGGGGCATATCTAAATTATCCATCTTCTACTTAGCTAGTATAGTCTTATAGCCTTCTTTGACTGAATATTCTCCATTGTTTGATCCAGCCCATATCAACTTGTCAGGTCTTCTTTTGAGAACCACTTCTCTATCCTTAATAATAGTGAGAAGTCTCTGGCTTTCTGTCATTGAAAATGTGTCGATATCTATGAGTTTTGAAGGAAGATCCATATCTGGGCTTAGATAATTTGAGAGATATAGTCCAATATTATTTTTACATTCTTCTATGAAGTTAGGGGAAAAACCTAGAGAAATCAGGGTGGGAAGGCCTGCCCACAAGTCATCCCAGAATAAAGCTTTCTCCCCATTACCTACATCCCAAGTGAGAAATTTGTTTATGATTCCTATGGAGTCCTTGATGAAGTTCCACATCCTAGATCCTTTAACATGAGATTGGACTCTGAAAATGTTAATAGGATCTGCGTTTGGTATATATTTATTTAGTAAAATCGAGGCCCATTTACTATTAAATTCTTTGTGTAATCTCCAAATCAGCTTAGCACCCAAGGCTTTGTTTTGCCATAGAAGGTTTTTAATACCCAAACCTCCTGTAGAGATTTGTTTGCAAAGGGATTCCCATTTAATTAAGGCTGATTTTTTCTCTTTTGAAGAGCCTTTCCAGTAGAAATCCCTAAATGCTTTGTCTAGGTTGTTTTTAACGTTAACCGGGAGGGGAAGAACAAACATCTGATACGTGGGGATGACTGAGAGTACTGACTTGATCATGGTGGTTCTGCCTGCCTTTGTAAGCCACCTACCTTTCCATGTGCTCCTTTTGTTCTGGATTTTAACGAGCACTTGTTGCCAGAGTTTGGAGGATAGGGTGCCTTTGTCTAATTCGATTCCTAGATATTTACAGGGAAACTTCCCAAGATTATAACCGAACACTTTACAAATTTCCTTTTCCATTATCGGAGTGGTATTGAGAAAAAAATTTCTGATTTATTTGGGTTTACCTACTGACCTGACACTTTCATATAAAGGTCAAGGGTATCTTTAAAGGCCTTGGCTTCAGATACCGAAGCTGAGCTTGGGAGAATGGTGTCATCAAAAAATTGTTGATGAGTAATGTTAGGAACATTATTTGATGCCTTTAAACCTATAATACTACCTTCCAAATGTCTCTTACTAATTGTTCTTCCTAAAGCTTTAGCCATAATCACATATAGGAAGGGAGACAATGGGTCTCCTTGTCTGATACCCCTTCATATACTAAAAAAGCCTTATGGAGTGCCATTAATTAGAATTGAAATTTTGGGAGTGGAAATGCAGTTGAAGATAAGACTTGTCCATTGTTTTGAGAAGCCAAAGGCCTCTAGGCACTTGCAGAGAAAAGTCCACTCTACTTTATCG
>MU227974.1:2672500-2705219 GCA_018584345.1 Thuja plicata | reverse complement strand
CCCTTATGGGAGTTATTGAGAAGCCTCCTCTGTCATTACAGAAATGAATCTCCAAATCCCTCTTAAGTTGATTTAGCAGATTTGTGTTTTTCAGTGTTTTAGGAGGATCTGTGTTCTTTTCAATAAATTTTTCTAAGATTATTGGATTAACTATGACAGAATTATAATTGAAACTTAATTGAATAGAAGAAATGTGTTTCTGATGAAAATTCATTTCAACAATGATTGTTTTATCAGCCTGCTTAGGTGTTGATTCAACAATCCTGATGAATCTGCCAATTTTATTGCCTATATTATAGATAACCTCCTTCCTAGTTAATTCCAAAGGCAAATTTTTAAGCAAAATAGCTTTTTCAACTTTGAAATCCTTTAAATGCATTGGATTAAATAAAGGTACCCAGTCAAATAGAGAGAAAGCACTATTCCTAAATTTAATATCATTCTTTTCCATAATGCTATTTTTTAGATCTTTATTATTGCATTCTATATAAATGAAATTTTCCATGAGAAGTGATATACTTGCCTCCTTAGGAAGTTGATCTGTCAGACCTTCTATTAAATCATTAACAGAGACGCCCGTACCATTCCATAAGCATATCAAACCTGTTTCTGCAAGGTGTTTCTGATACTGCAAAATATCATCATTATCTATAATGATTGTATCATAGTGCAAACCAAAATTTATCTTACCTATCTTCTGATGACTATACCGCCTATGAGGAGGTGTGTATGCTGCTTTCTTATTATGATTTTTGTCAGCATTAAAAACATGATTATTCAGATTATTATTAACTTTGAGTGATGAGTGGCTTTCCAAACTTCTGCAGTGAGGAGGGTAGGGTATTTTGGCTGTAGGATGGGAGACATCCTTATTGTGATGTCGAGCCCTATAGCCCTTATCCACCAAATCCCCAACCCTTTTGTGCGGGGGTGTGTATGACCCATTGCATTTATCAACCTCCCTAAGCAAATCAAAGGAATTTTTCATATAGATGCTATGATAACTGGGAGATGGAGAGTGTCTCCTTACCTTTTTCTTACTTTTTACCATTTTCCATGCAGAGATGTGTTTCAGTATGCTCACGGGAGGCGCTTGATCAGATGAAATCCTGCCTTCCCCCATAGTAGATTGGGGTTCATCGGGTCTGTATAATGGATTATACTCAGGTTTATCTGCTTTGGCGGTCCTATAGCTTAGATCCTTTCTTGCATACTTGGTCTTAACATAGAAGCTCAATTGTCTGTCCAAAGATTAGACTGAGAAGATAATAGGCCTTGATTCCCTGCTCAATGACAGGATTCCATTGTTAACCATGGATTCCGCAATAGGTTTCGAAACCCTAGATTTATCATTTTGCATAGATTCCCGTAGGCTCCTCTCATTTTGTTTAGCAATGAACTCTTTCAAATGATCGTAGGTTGGATGCTGTCGCTCCTCCAACTTTTTGCATTCTGCCTTTTTGTGGCCGTATAGCCAACAGTTAAAACAGTAACTGATAAAGACCTTATTAGTGCCATTGCTCGGTGGTGAGGCTTTAGATGAATTGGCATTTGCATATTATTTGCGCAGAGCAAAACCAGAGCTCAATGGTTTAGCTGATGAGCAGCTATGGTGGATAAGCCCTAGGTTGATTTGTCGGTTATGTAAAGCTATCCTTCGTTGAATGCGTGCCTTTCTCATTTTCACATGATTGATTTTTTAACGATCCAATTCTTCTCTGGCTCTGGATGAATTTAAGTAATATATTGTCTGTCAAGACAAAATTTGTCTTCTGTTTCTCTAGCTATGGCGGCAGTGAGAGCGGGATTCTGTCACTTTCGTCTATTCTTATCTTCTTTCTTTGCTACACTGATCAAACAGGGGTCAAATTGCTCAAAATAGGCATCGATATGAAACCCTTAGAAGGTATTGATCATCAAATCGAAACCCCTGATTTGCTGCAAATCAACAATCATATCGCTGTCATAGAACATACACAGATCCTGGCCAATGAAGTATCAATCTGTTATAGATAGATCACAGTATATTTAGATCTTCAGTATGTTCAAACTCTAAATAGATTGCTAGGTATCGCTGCACAATAGTTATATGTATCACTGCTATAATAACATGAATCACTGCTCTAGATTCTTGACAATGGTGGTGTTCGTTGTTATCATCCTTCAATATAGATTGTTGTAAGGTAATTCAATAAGGATCTCAGTTGAAGATCAAATGCATGAACTCCAAATCGCCGTAGGTAAGAATCGCAACAATATGGTGTTGAATTTTCTTGCTCAGAATGCGTAATGTAGAAGTAGTTCGCTGGTTGTAATATATTTTTTATGATAAAGCCCAGATCTGATCTCTGATTCAAATCGCTAATCAATTTCAGAAATAATCATGTATAGGCCTGATTTTCGCACCCTCTGCTGGAAATTCAATTCTTTTAGAATAATGTTTCTTGAATATTAATTGAGGAACATAATATGTAATATTAATTTCCTGGTGGAAGTTTTTTTGATATAACATACCCCTTTGATATAGCTCATTGTATATTCTTCCAACTTACATGGTTTTATCGATACTTATTACTTCGATAAGACACAAGTACTATTTTGGAAAATACCTCCAACGCCTTTGTTATGCTCCCAATTTTGACAAGACAATTATGTTTCTACTCGATATCCTATTTGAATTTTAAAATTTATCGCCAATTTAAAAATGTAATATAAATATTAACTTGGGTCATTTTCTTTGTAAAATGTGATCTTTTGAGAGATAGTATTAGGCAACAAAGGGAAATATATGAATATGTATTGTCCAGAAATAAATTAATTTTGGAGGATGAAACTACAATTTTTCTAAGTGCTAACAATGGCTCTATCTAGGGATGAGATTTTTAAGGGACATCTGCAAGAATCCAAAAAAATTATGGTATGCATACCTAATGAGGATAATATGGTAAATATACAATGTGATGGTGAAAAGAAACCTACTCTATTGTGCATGAAAAATATATTCTTTCTCAAGAAAATAAGCGCTTCAAGAACTCATGTCCATGCACTGACAATTCTTGAGTTGTCACTAAATTTTTTTGAATAAATTATGAATCCTCTCCTTCTTTACCTATAAGTATATATGGCCCAATCCATAATGCCTCAAATTTTCCATGTTTCCCCTTGTCTTGGCTCCTGGAATTCCCCACGAGGACCAATTCCCCTTCTTGAAAATTTCTATTTTTGGATTTCTTATCATACGAATGTTTCACCTGTTGTTATATTTTGGCATTATACTTTTGTGCTTCCCTTATGATTTCAACCAGTTCTAAAAGATTCTCAAATCTCTCTTCTATGGGATCCAATATTTCTAATTCTTCATCTACCACAAATTTATAGACAGGTAGTAAATTTTCAAATAGTAGTCTGGCTTTCTTTCCATACACCAACTCAAATGAGCACTTGCCAGTGGATTTATTAATGGAAATTTTGCTTGACCATAATGCCAAGTTTAATTTAGAATCTCATGCCTTTTTATTATTCTCCAACATTCTTCTTATGATCTTCAAAATGTTCTTATTTATGGATTTTTCTTTTTCATTTCCTTGGGGGTGGTATGGTGATGTATATGAAACCATAATATGATAGTCTTCACAAAAATTTTGAATTCCTCATTCCTGAAGCACATACCATTGTCTGTAATAAGTCTACATGGCACCCCAAACCTAGTCAATATGTTCTCCATGAGGAATTTTATTACTACTTATAGCTTTCCTAGTAAGGATATCTTCCACCCATTTGGTGAAATAATCAGTAGCTACCAATATCCAATGGTGTCATCCACTTGATTTTTCTATTATTTCTCCTATAAAGACTAATCCCCACTACTGAAAAGGTACTTCTATCTCCATAGGCCATAATGGTGGAGCTCCTAGGTACTTTAACTTCCCGGAGATTTTTTTACAAGCTTCACATTTTATGACATAGCTATTTGTGTCCTTGAAAATATGAGTCCAATAGTATCATTCTTTGAGTATTATGTGAGTTATGTTTTTGGCTGAGAAATTCCCTCCACACACACCATCATGCAACTCTTTCAACACTTTCTTTGACTGCTACTCATTTAAGCTGTTGGTTAATAAATTTTTCCCTTTCAAGTTTAATAAGATTTTTAAATAATTTGACTCTATGTAACCCTTTTATTAGGGAATGAATCTTCTAATAAACAATTGGGAAAACCATAAGGCTTTTCCCTCTACATAAAGGCACATCTCCCTCTAAAATGATCTATCAATTCAGCACGTTAAATTCAACAATGTAACTGTGGATAATACTTTTAACTGGAAAGTATCAGAACACATTATAATTCATTCATAAACATGACATGAACCCATAAATAGATGTATATTCAACAGATGATAACTTGATCAATCCAATAGACTTATCACAATTCTTTCAAAATGATGAACTATGTAGATTTTCCACTTAATCATATTTTCTAATTTAAAACAGAACAAAAAACCATCACTGTGACACATAAACTCCAGTAGAAAAAGCATTCATACACTCAAAACAAACACATTTAGAGTTTTAACATTCTTTGATTAACCACCAGATTAAAACATGTTCACATCCAGAAAAATCTTTTAGTATTTCTTTTCAGAAAAAAAAAAAACCACTGCTAACTACCAATCTATCCAAAATTTGGTCGATCCTCACTGATTCATAATAAGCCACATATATAGCCCTACGGGAATAACTCTCAAAGAGATTAAGTTTTTGAAATTAACTCCACTAAGGAGAAAAAGTAAAAGTTTGAGTTAACAACAAGAACTTTAAGTAAAGAGAAATAATAACCATGAATGTTTATGCTAAAGCTAACATCTCGGGACCATGTTCAAGGATGCGGTGGGGTCATGGATGACGGGGACTTGCTCTGTGTTGAAGATGCTCTACATTTTTGTCTCCACTCCAGGTATTCAATTGAGAATTTCACAACAAGTTGGTGACTAGGAATCCCAATGTGTGCAATCCTTTGTTTCCATACTTTGTTCTCTTTTTGTACCTGTGCAACTTTATTTTTATGCGTCTCCAGGTGATCAAGGGAAATAATCAACATAGATTCTATTTTGGCCATTTTAGGGAATTCTTCTTTTGTCATAGTTGTGGCCTCTCTCTCTCTCTCTAAAGGCCTTGATCATTTCCTCTGGCTTCTATATTGTTTTCCCATCTTCCTTAAATAATTCAACCTCAATATACCTGAGATCATTACACATCACTCCAGCTAAAGAAATGAGCTACTTCAAGAGCTTGGTAGAATCTTCTATTCCTTGTTCTATGATTGATTTTATCCATTCCAAATTCTCTTGCGAAACAAAAAGGACTTCATCATCAAACCCTTGAACAAACTTTTCAGCTAAAAAATTCATTATTCCATACTTTTGAACTTCCACCATTTGAGAAATCATGGTTGTTCACTGAGCTTTCTCTTTTTCCCATGAGGCTACTTCTGCTTCCAGGTTAGCCCTTGTGGTAGTAGCTTCTTCATAGATTTTACTCATAGAATCAATATACTTTATTCCTGCATTGACCACTGAATTCAACCAATCAACGTAGGCTTCAACAATTACTCTATCACGCTAAATTTTCTCCTTCATTTGCTAGCTATTAGGAGGTTTAGGATCAAACGTTAGGGAAAGCTGAGGGATGGACACAAGATCATGATTGTGGATGGAGTGGATATGCTTTTCCATCTATTTCAGAGCTAACTTCATCTCTCTCTCTTATCTTTTTCATCCTTCCAAGTCCACATGATTATCTTCTTCGTGGAAGACTCCAGATGCTTGACATCGGTAGCTCAAGTGGCCACCCCAAGATCCACCCTTTCTATTTTGAAATCCTTGGCCGTCACCTCATCATAATTATTTTTAGTTGTTGGAATTTAGATTTCTGTAAACCATCACCCTATTTTCACATTTGTATCAACCATTTCTTCAACTTTGGTTTTCTTAGCTTTAACTTCTCGTCTTAGGCTTACCATATCACTATCTGGTAGTGATATTGGTACCACACTTCTTTTTTTGATGGAGGCTTGGAGCCAATTAGGTGTGTTTGAAGGGTTCCTAAAGGGGGAATTTGCACTATGGTTAAGTCAATTTCTAGAGTGTCATCAACATAGTGGACATCTTTCAGTTCTCCACCTCCTATTTCAACACAATTAGTATCCAAGATATACAGTCCTTGATCTTCCATCATTGCGAGGACCTCTTTGATTGAGTCCAAATCCACAAACTCCATGCTAGCTAAAACTTTATTTATTCTTTTGCTCCTCGAACATGTAGCTCTTGCAGGTATGGAAACCGTGGTTGTTGGTTTTACATTCTTGTTACTCAACTGATGGTGATGATGATGAAGACCGAGATCAGAGGTATACAAGATTGTAGAAAGGATTAGATCAATTGTTATTTTTTCATTAATGTCAAGCAATTGATTTCTGGTTCATATTGAGTTGCCATATATTTCAGAGTATGATTCAATTGGGTAGTTAATATAGATTAGAAAAGTACAAGTCCTAAGGAGATGGGAAGCGGTTCACCGAGTATCAAATTCATAGAATAAAGTTCAAAAAGTTAATCCAATGGCTAAGAGTGATTAAAGGAAAACCTAATCAAGGATATTAAGAGGTAAAAATAGAATCTATATAAATATTAAGATAATATGAAGTAAAGGCTGATAAGTTGAAGTCTGGATGTGCTACCGAGTGATGTAGTGAAGAACAAAATGAGAAATTTGAGTCTAGAGAAGAGACATATAAAGTATTGATGCTAGTAATCATAGAACACATAAGGGATTTGATTAGGAAAGAGGTAGTTGTAGTATACAGATCAAATTATTTACTGTTGCTTATTTACATTTGTAACAGAGAAATATCTTAACCGAGTGGACTTAACAGTATTATTGTAAAATCCTTGTGAAAGGTGACATTCTAAAAGAGTGTTCAAAGCCCTCTAACTAGGCCACTCCTAATTGGGTGAAGATCTTAATAGATCCAAGGTAAATCCCCTAACAAGGTCACATATAACAATGTGCATTGTAATCTTTAACATGATTGGATTTTAACCGATCATACTTCAGAAGAGTATTTTCATTTATGGGTGACAATTCCCACAGAGGTTTTTCCCAAATTGGGTTTCCTCATCAAATATGGTGTTATATGTGTTGAGTGTTCTTTAAGAATGACATTTAATTTTTACTTAAGTTGATGAATGTTTTAGTAAAGTTATTTGGTGATTTGGTCATTGCTTTAGATTGATTTACCAAGTTGAATCAGAGTTAAGTTTTAAAGTTTAAAGTATCATAGTTTTTTGATTCACCCCCCTCTTAGTTAACCGATAATTGGTATCAGAGCCAAGTACTCTAAAGAAATATGTTTAAAAGACTTGAGTTAAAGATCTGAAGATGTATAAGAGGGAGGCACAAAAGTTGAATAAGGATAACTTATCTACAAGGAAAAACTAAATGAGGCTGCAATTATATGGTATTGGAGAGTATGCATTATACTATCTTGACAATGAGTATTCACCACCACCATTTGGGCCTATGAAACTTGAGAAAATAAGAGAAAGACAAGATCACACACAAGTTATGATTGAGATATCATCTTCTCTCGCCGACCCAGAGTTCAATGAACTTAAAGGATGTGATACAACAAAATAGATGTGGGATAATATTTCTTTGGTACATGGTGGAGAGCAACATGTTCAGAAGGCAAAAGCTGAAAGTTTCATAGGAAAATTTGATTCTATGAGAATGAAAGAAGGTGAAACGTTTACACAATACAATGCAAGATTGAAGGAAATTGTGAATGATATCAAAGGTGCTCGAGGAAATATTGAGGAAGAAGATGTAAAAAGAAAACTATTGATGGCATTTTTACCTATTTATGCCATCCAAATATCATCAATACAAGAACTGAGATCCATTCTTTAGATGATTGTTTCACTAGATGCTACTATTGGTAAGTTGATTTTTTTGAGCTAAATGATTTTGATAATACTTTACCTGACACTTCTAGGATTGAGTCTGGATTTAAATCATATTTGAAAATTGGAATTTCTAGAGAGTCTAGACCTAGTGATGGTTATGCAAGTAGTGCTAGTGAAAAATTATAGTTGCAAGAGTGAGCTAGAAGAACTGTATGCTAAAGATGAAGCAAATGAAAAAGAGTATGAATCTCTACTAATTAGAAGACTACAAAGAGGTAAAGGAAAGTACCAAGGTAAGATATCTTTGAAATGTTTTAAATGTAACAAGATTGGTCACATTGCTGCTAGATGCCCTGATAATGACAATGATGAGAAGAAAGACAACCGAGATGATAAAAAAAGAGAAAATAGATTCAGAAGATTCCAAGACTTCAAGAACAAAGGTAAGAAGTCATGTCACATTGTTAATGAAGGACTAACTAATGATGATACAGATGATGATGACAGTGAAGAAGTTGTAGATGTTGCTATCAAGGATAATTATGATTGAGAGAAGTATGAAGAATAAAAAACCCTAATCTCACATGTAAGAAAGAACGATACCTGGATTATAGATAGTGGTTGTTCACACCATATGACTGGTGACACACTGAAGTTCATTACTACAAAAAACATGATGGAGGATATGTAAGATTTGATAATGATGCCCCATATCTTGTGAAAGGTAAAGGTTCTATAATTCTGCTGAATAATACAAGATGTGATGATGTCTATTGGGTTGAAGGAATAAAGTATAATCTATTGAATGTGGCACAAATAAACAATATAGGACACTGACTATAATTTCAGAATGGAAAGGTAAAAGTTTCTGATCAGAATAGAAGTCTGATTGCCACTAGAGAAAAATCTAAAGGTAACTTATTTTACCTTGATACATCTACTAAGAGTTGTCTATATGATAAAATTGAGGATGTATGGTTATGGCAAAAGAGATTATGTCGTGCAAATTTTGTCAACTTAATTAAAGTGAGAAAAAATAATAGAGTTAGAGGTCTACCAAGATTGGATAAACTTGAAAATGTCATGTTCAAAGGATGTCAAGCTGGTAAGATGACAAAGTCAAGTTTTGCAAGAAAATATTACACTACAATAGGAATTTTGGAATTAGTGCACATTACCTATGTGGACTGATGAGAACACAAATTTACTATGGTGATAGATATTTCATTTTATTTGTTGATGATTATTTGAGAATGATGTATGTCATATATTTAAAAGAAAAATGTGATGCTTTTCAAATGTTTAAGTGGTATAAGGCAAGAGTTGAAAAGGAGACTGGAAAATAATCAAAGTATCTGAGATCTGATAGAGGAGGAGAGTTTACATCTTATGAGTTTACACTTTTCTTCAATGAACATGGAATAAAGAGACAAATGTTTGCACCGAGGACACCATCGCAGAATGACATAGAAGAAAGGAGAAACAAATCCATTATGGATTGTGCAAGAATACTGATGATTGAGAATGGTATTTCTCAAACATTTTGGAGAGAAGTAGTCAGCACTGCAGTTTATACACTAAACCAAGTACAACTGAATGAAGGTACAAACAAGACTCCATATGAGATTTGGTATGACCATAAACCGAATGTAAGTTATTTCAAAGTATTTGGAAGTAGGTGTTATATTCTAAAATATGCAAGGTTTGATCCTAAAGGAGATGAAGGAATATTCTTAGGATATTCTACCAAGAGAAAAGCTTACAAATGTTTGAACAAGTCTACTAACAAAATTGTGGAAAGTGCAAATGTAAGAATTGATGAAATTGCAAAGAAAAATGATGAGGACAACAAGAAGGAACCTGAGGACTACCAAAGATTTGTACATGTTCAACCTGAGATTCCTAATACTATAGACACCCTAAAATGGACATACTTGTGTCCTTATATTAAAACACTAATTTTCATCTATTAATTAATGATTTTTTAATCATCTATTTCTTCTAATTCCATTCCCCAAATCATTTAATAATTTCCCCAAAATTAATTAAATATTTTATATTATTTTATTAATTAACCTTAATTAATTAATTAATCTTCATTAATTAATTAAATTCAATTTTCAAAATTTTATTAAATTAATTTCATTTCACTCAATAATTTTATTTTAAATCAAAAAGAATTTAATTATCTCATGTTTGAATACTTTAATTTAAAAAATCAATTAAATATTCAAATAAATCCTTTCTCAAGTTCAAAAAGGTAACTCTTGATCAACTTTTTAGTTAAATAAACATCCCCTCTTCTCTCCAAGTTGAAGAGGTGGAGTTTACTGGTTGCTTTTTAGTTAACTAAAACATCCCCTTTTCTCTCCAAGTTGAAGAGGTGGAGTTTACTGGTTGCTTTTCAGTTAACTAAAACATCCTCTCTTCTCTCCAAGTTGAAGATGGGGAGTTTACTTATTACTCCTTAGCTAGCTAAAACATCCCCTCTTCTCTCAAAGTTGAAGAGGCGGAGTTTACTGATTGCTTCTCCAATTCCTTTTGATCCCAACCATTCATTCTCCAATCTCTGGGATCAATCTCATCCGTCCAAATCATTTTCCATATTTTATATAATCAACCCTTCTCAACCATTTGAAGGATTTGGGATTTCAAGCTTTGTGCACACTTACTCTGCAGGATTTTTGTGAAGCATCAAGCATTCTTGTGATCATATCAATATCATTTTCTCAACACTCCCAAGTCATAGAGATTGTCGATACCAATACTGAGCACCATTCATTTAGCATCTCAGAAGGAGTAGAGAGAAGCAATAGAAGCTTCAAGCATTGTGGTTTGCATTCATTTGTTTTCCTCTATCTTGCTTGTTATTTTATTGTCCTTAGATTCATTCTTAGTATTTTCGATTGCTTCCCCCCATTGCAAATCGGTGCTACTAACCCTCGTTAATTCGAGTTGGAGCAGGATTGTATCTACACATTTTGGTGAACTCGATGTGAACTTATAGCCCGATAATCGCTTGCAGACAACCAAAATAATCCCTCGGTTTGGGCCTTATGGCCACGGTTTTCTCCACTACTCTTAATCAACTCAACGTGACTTTTGGTCATATCTTTCAAACCGCATGTAATTTTTTTATGGATTTTTTTTTCAGGTTGATGCTGATCTAAGGAGGCCACAACCCAAAATTCATATTTTTTTGAGTTATTTTATTTAAAATAAATTGTTTATGATATTCCATAAAAATCATTTTTGGGCACAAACAGAGTTTCTTTTCAAAAAAATTACATTTTTAGAAAGGTCTTGAAATTATAGAGGGGGTTTACTCTCTGTGATTTTAATTTTTGTGAAATTATTTTGCAAAAATAATAGATCTTTAAAAACTGGTATGTTATGATAAAATGGGTCCCTAGGGCACAAATTAAGGAATTGATCTAAAATTATTTTTGCAGGTATTGGTTGACATAAGAAAGATATAGTCCAAAATTTAGATTTTTCTAAGTTTTTCTAATTTTTTTTATAAATTTTTAATGATATTTCGTAAAAAAATAATTTTGGACACAAATCAACATTTCTTTTCAAAAAAGTTACATTTTTGGAAAGGTCTTCAAACTATACAAGGATTTTATTCTCTGCTATTTTGATTTTTCTAAGAAATATTTTCAAAAAAAGAAAGATCTTTGAAAAGTTTTCTTTTTGTGTGTTATTTCTTGATTTCTTTGCAGGATTGAGAAAATGACATATGGAAAAAAGGATAACCAGATGCACCCCAGATTCTACATAACTAAGAGAAACCATAAGAAGATCTTCTCATTACCACACACAACAAAAGACAATCTTGGAAATCACAGCTGAAGATCAAAGCGAATCTTTTAAAAGGTATCTCGAGTCTCTCAAGCATTTTGCAGCCAAATACAAAGTTACCATTAGCCTTAACAGTATTAATAATTTAGGTGTTGTTGAATACTATTCATTTTGATTGCAAGTTTTTCAGTAATAACTTATCATTTCATCTTGTGGCGTGGAAACAGTTGTAACAAAGTAAACTAAAATAAATTCATTTCTCTTTTTGGTGCTTAAAAAGAAAAGTGTATGCAAAACATGACAATCTCACTTTTTCGATTTGGTGCTTAAAATTGACATGGTGGTTAAAAATTGAACAAAGGAAAAAAAATCTTTGAATTTGGTGCATCTAAAATTGAGCAAAATAATCTCATCTTTTGATTTGGTGCATAAAATTTACATGGTGGTTAACAATTGAACAAAAGCAAAAAAATCTTTGAATTTGGTGCATCTAAAATTGAACAAGCAATCACCATTTGATTTGGGCATAAAAATTGAACTTGTGTGCATGTATAGATGATTAGCTTAGTTCACACTTGATATTTTGGTTCTTAATCAATTAACCTTGTATCTTGAGTCTTTGGTGCATTTGCACAATCTGTTAGATTAACATTCTTTATACTTTTTTAGAGAGGCCTGTCCGGGGAAAGTGCTTCTTCCTCATAGGATGAACTTAAACCGTTAATCCTTCTGATCAATATATAAACAAGATGTGAGCCAAAGCTCCATTTTATATCTAGCCAAGCTTGGGCGAGGTGTGTTGATGATAGCCTAGATTAGGTGAAGTATCCCTAAGTAGCCAACATAGTCAACTGAGCTCTTAAGTGAGTCACACATATACAAACCGACTGGATAGAATCCATGAACCTTACTACAACCCATTAATTAGAGACCTACCTATTTTACCTCCAAACAAGTGTCTTATTATAGTGCAAGGGGTTGCAGAAGTTTCCCCCAAGATTCCCAACATATGTGTTCCAGGATACTGTGTTGATGAAAGAGATCTTCATTAGCATGACAACAATATCTGGAAAAAGAAAAAACATGGACACCTACGTCATGGATCTTTTTGTCCTATTAGTGTTACGATTATTGTGTGAGCCAACAAACATCAAAGCATTGGGCCTATAATATTGCATCTTGAAGCCAATTTATCTAGATTAATCTGTCTGTCTCTATTTTGACCATGTGAAAACATTGCAACTTGGAAAAGTTATAGAACATACACTTTTTATTCTTGGATCTTCAAAACACCATGTCTATTGTGCTTTCTTGTGTGACTAGTTCTCAAAATGCAAAACCTACATCTCACACTGTCAAAATGAGTCAAACGTGTTTGAAGTCTAGGGTTTCAACCAAAATCTATTCCATAATCAAATCATTGTTCCAGAGAGATCATTTTATCATACATATTCCCAAACTGCTATCCTTTTTTAAGACTGTCACACTTTGCCACAATTGATAGAATATTGCCGCAATTAATGAAATTTTACCGCAATCGAGCCTTTTATTGCCACAATTGATCCTTTTATTGTCATAATCGCTGAAAGTTTACCACAATTGATCTTGCATTCTGCCGTAATCTGTGGAATTTTTTCGCAATCGACCTATCAACCTATGCATTTATTCTATCAACAAATTTGGATTCCTCTATCAAAACTCTGCATTTTTATTAGTCTGAAACCTTTGAAAAGATTCCCCATTTCATGTGAAAGGCCAATGTACACATCCTAGGAAATAACAAAGAATCTGTGTGAATCTCAAAACATCTAGGATCATCCCTCTTTGACAGTTCAACTATTTTTTATCATTGATAGTTCAAAAGTTCATATTAGATTATCTTGATCCCATTATCTCAGCTTCATCAATCTTTATCAGCGACTTTGTCTTATCTAAGGAAAGATTCAGAATCAATATCTTACATCATCAATCTTTGAGATCAAGAGAAGTCAAAATTTGTTCCTAGAATTACCTTTGTCAAAACAGGTACTCAGATTCTCCTTGAGAGGTTAACCATTTTTTTGACTTTGTATCACTCATTTTAGTTCAACACCTGGATAACACCATGTATTTCACACCCTATGGAGAACCTTATACTAATTCAAAGGCTAGAACCCAACCCGATGAATACTATATTAAGCAATTTCCCCCATGGGAAAAAGAGTGAGAGGACTAACCATTCAAAAACATTGATATTGCTCTCTACATTGAGAATGCACCTACTATTCCTCAAGGTTCCCATAGACCAACTAAATTTCAAGATGTCACAAAGGAAGAGCTCAAAGACATAGAGCAAGATGCCTATTCTGCACAAGTAGTTGATGTTGTTGTGGAAAGAAACCTTGAAATATTTCTGGCCATGTTGATAAAAAAGGGAGTCAAACTACCCACTGAATTCAATGTGTAAACAATATGGCCTGAGAACCCACTAGCAGGACAAATCATAACTCAAGCCTTTCAAATGGATCCTGTGATATCTCAAGTTTTGTCTCTGCCATCATTAACAACCATGAAATCAACGCAAACTTTGTCAAACTAAACTAGCTCTACCAATCAAGCTAGTACATCATCCACCCAAAGCATGATGGGATCCCAACTGAGTGCACCCTTGGTCACCAGTTTATCTCAAGCATCAACCTCATGGAATTTTACATCAAGCGCTCAAGCTATGTCATCAATTCCAAAAATGAGCAATAACCCATTTGCGACTAATCAAACACTGCAGTCTATCCCTACTAGATTTGGACTTAAAAATTCACTCCCACATGGATCAATATCTATGGGTCCGACATTTAGTAAAGGCTACACCATTATTCCAATAGGGATCCCAAAAACAACAACAATCTTGGATCAATAAGATCCCCCAATATTAAAATCACACGCTAGAAAATCAATACCAAGTCCCAAGGAGATCATATATCCCAACATAAGGAATACAGAGGTGAAGCCTTATACCTACCATGACACAGAGACTCAATGTCGGGAATGTTCCTCAATCTCCAACATACATCCTAATACAACAAGTGTAAAATCTACAAACGTAAATGATGGACATGCAAAATCAGGGGCAAACCAAGTCTTATACAGTAGAGGACTTATACCCATACCTATTTGATCACTCATTGCACACGTCTCAGTTTCCCACTCACTTCTTTGTGCCCAAATTTGACAAATACAGAGGCAGTACCAATCGTGTAGAGCATATCAGAGAATTATTTGCTAGCTACATTGAAGTTGCACATGATGAAGCTTACCTAATGCGACTATTTATATAGAGTCTAGTTGGACCAACAATGAAATGGTTCTCACACCTACCCCATGGCATTCTGTCTTGGGGAGAATTGGCTGAAAAGTTTATTAGTCATTTCCATCATAACATCAAACGTAAAGTCAACATCAAGGACCTCTGCAACATTAAGCAAAAAGATGGTGAATCCTTTGTTAAATTCTTACAAAGATGGAGGAAAATTGCAAATAGAATAACATATGATGTGCTTGAACAAGACCCAATAGTCATGTTTTTTGACACTTTGATCCCAGATATGTTATTCACAACAAAGCTTCAACTCACTCCAAATTTCAAGCAACTCATAGAACGAGGAGTTTGATGTGAGAAAAAAATGGTCAAGAGAGGATTCCTACCCAAACAAACACCAACAAGAATGCAAAGGATAATGCAAAATTGTGGAATAAGAACAAGAATGCCACCAATGATGGTGTCACTGATGTCAAAATAGTCAACTATGCTCAACCTAAGGTTTCACTACAAGGAGCATCCTTGACGAATCAAAAACCCATGGTGCATACTCAATAGGAAAATAATCAAATTCAAACACCCACTATTCAAGCAATAGCTATGTCCAACAACCAAACCAATGTGATACACCCACAGAGGTTTCCATTTCCTAAACGTGACTACACACCATTGAGAGAGTTGATATAGTCAACATTGAAAAAGTTGATTCAAACTAATAATATCACTCTACCCAAAATAAGAGAGTACGAAGATGGTGTTGTGAAACCCAAGTGGTGGAATGATAATGACTTTTGTGAGTATCATCATGTAAAAGGACACAAGACACCCAACTGCTACCAATTGAAAAATTTATACAAGATCTAATGACCAAGGGGTAATCAATGTCACAAATACCCAATCCAAGGGTACAACTGATCATTCAATCTTCAATGATATATTTCATGATCATAACAAAGGGAAAGCCTTCGTGTCTGGTAGACAGTATAAGCAAGTGAACTATACCTATGCCAACTCTAATAGCACCATAAATTGCATTAATCCTTCAGATAACCAAGTTTCTACAATTACTATCAGAGATACCAATGCAAAATACATTGTCACAACAAAATGTTCAAAGGTTGTTTTGCAAGGAATGCCTTCCACCTCAGCTACACTAGCTAATCCCACAATAACTTCCAATCCACAAACCAATGTAGTGGATCAACTAAAGCGTACACCTACCCAGATCTCCATGCTTGACCTATTATGCATATCCTTGCAGCATAAGCATGCTCTGGATCAAGCCCTTCAAAATACAATGGTCCCATGGGACATAACTCCAGAGAATTTCCAAACCATGGTCAAATAAATCATTTCCAACAAGCACGAAACATTTACAGATCATGATGTGCTGCCACAACCCTCTGCACAATGATCCCCTGCATCTTCTTATCCAAGTACATAAACACACAATCCAAAGAGTCCTCACTGATGGTGGGGATGGGTTAAACATATGTACTCTTAAAGTGATAAAAACATTTGTCTATTTAGAATCTAGCATTGATGTCACCAGGAGGTTAAATATCAGGGCATATGAAAAGGAGGAAAGATCATTAAAAGGTATCCTCATTCTACTGGTCAGGATATGGCCAGTCATAAAGAACACTCCCTTTCAAATCCTCAACCTTGATTTGGGATATAACATGTTACTTGGGAGGCCATGGATACATGAAATGCAAGCTGTCCCTTCAACTTATCACTAGTGCATCAAATTACTATACCAAGGGGTAGAGATAATCATTGAAGGAGATCCCAACCCATGCCAATACTGCAACACTATAAGAAGCAGTACAGATAATCAAGTACCTTAAAATCATGAAGAAAGCATTCCTTCCACCTCTGATTATGTTCCTAAAGACATAAAAAGAAAGGCAGGAAAGATATCAATCAAAGACAAAGGGTGTGGTGAGTATAGCTACGAGGAAGATTTTAAGATCACTAACATGCCTTAAAATCCCAGATCATATGGCATGCTCTGATCGGTGGAAACACATGAAACTCTTAAACCAATGTTATTCAAATGTCTACTAACCACATTTATCAAATGGGGAGACATAGCTGAAGAAAACCCCTTTGATTCAGACATCAACACTTGGTTGTATAAAGAATCTCAAGAGACATCTCAAGCACAGATACCTTTGTCACAATATGGAGCTGGTTTCACTATGCTGCATAAATTTGGATATGATGGTAAGACTGGTCTGGGGACAAGACAACAAGGCTTAATGGAACTGTCTTTATTTCCAACCCAAAGAAACAAAATAGGGCTAGGATATGGAAAAAACATAACCAGTACAACCATCCAAGATGTACCTATAGACTAGGAACAAATTGTAGAATTAAACCAGGGGAAAAATCTGGAACATGCCCTAATCAACAGTATACTCCAGTGGTTATTATCATCAGAAGTGGAACCCTCTAATTCCCAATTGAACCTTAATCAAACTATCTAGGATGATGCATAAAGTGAGACATCTAATGAGCATTCTAGTGTGACTGATTCCCATGAGTACGAGTGGTTATCTCTCTGTAATTTTGAGTCACCCATCCCTGACTATTCCCCTCAGTCCGTCACTACCATACACCTTGATGAAATGTTTGACCAAATGACCATAAAAGAGCAACTGTGTATCAATAAACATATGTATGTCAATTCCTTAGGTGGTGCGTCTACGTCCTATTCCCAGTTTGTCAGAACTATCACCATGGTTCTATTCACCCAAGCAGAGTCATCCCCCCACGTGAACCTTTGTCTAGTCTACCCCAAACTAATAGAATAGGACCAACAAGGAAAACCTGACATAGATATTTTTGAGAATGATGAAGCCATCAAAAAATTCATGGGACTTAGAGAAGGCATACTATTAGTAGACCAAAAAGCATGCTTCTCTTTTAACCTGGACATATCAGCATACTTTGGGGAGGATGCTCCTCTTTTCATTTGCAAAATAAAAATCAAAAGAAAAAAAGAACAGTCAGTAAGTGAAAATTGAAAGGCACTTTATGACCATAAAAAAGAGAAAAAAATAAAGGACATATCTTCTGGTGAAAACCTCTTTGAGGTGCCAGAGGATGGAAAGCTGGAACTCCTCCCCTTAATAGAATAAAAGTCAGAGTTACTAGTAGAAGAAATAGAGGAAGTCAATACAAGGGATGAAAATGACCCTAAACATATCTATTTGGCTAAATCTCTTACACCAGAGGAAAGAGAATGACTCATTAGTTTCTTAAAGGAAAGACAAATAAACTTTGCATGGTCTTACACAGACATGCCAAGTTTGGATCCAGAGCTAGTGCTACATCATCTATCTTTGTTACTAAACATAAAACCTATTAAACAAAGATTGAGAAAGATGCATCCGCACATCACTTTACTTGTCAAAATAGAAATGAAGAAACTTCTAGATGAAAGCTTCATAAGACCAATTCCATATGCGGATTGGATATCTAATCTAGTTTCAGTAACCAAACACAATGTTCAGATCCATATATGCACACATTTTAGAGATTCAAACAAGGCTTGTCCCAAGGATGATTTTACTCTACCAAACATTAATATGATAGTTGACCTAACAGTACGACACCAAATGTTTTCACTCATAGATGGTTTCTCTGGGTATAACCAAATCAAGCTTGCACCAGAGTACTAACACAAGACAACATTCACATGTGTTTGGGGAACTTATTGCTAGAATGTGATTCCATTTGGCCTAAAAAATGTAGGTGCAACTTATCAAAGAGAAATGACCACGATATTTCATGATCTAATTCATAAAACAATGGAAGACTATGTTGATGATAGACTAGACAAATCAATGCTGAGGGTAACTCACCTACAAGTTTTGGGTCTGATATTTGATCAAATACAGGAGTACAAGGTTAGAGTCAATCCAAAGAAGTGTGCATTTAGAGTTATTGCTGGAAATCTCCTTGGATTCATTGTATCACACAGAGGCATTGAAGTAGACCCAGAAAAGGTCAAGGCCATCCTTGACATGCCACCACCAAAAAATCTGAGGCAACTACGAGGTCTACAAGGTAGAGTGCAATCCATTAGGTGATTCATCACCCAACTAGCGGACAAGTGTCACCCATTCTAACACCCATTGCATAAAGAACTGATCTTCATATGGACGGAACAATGCGAGAAAGCATTTCAAACCTTCAAGGATTATTTTTTGAAGTCCCCTATATTGGTGCCACCCATTCAATGTAGGTCACTCCTCTTATATATCTCAACAATAGAGTTATGACTAGGTGTTCTCTTGGAACAACACGATGACCAAGGAAAGGAAAGATCCATTTACTACGTCAACAAAACATTGGTGGGCTATGAGCTACATTTTTCAACAATTGAAAATTCATGTCTTGCAATTGTCTTTGCTTCCCAAATGTTAAGACATTACATGCCGAGTAATCAAACAAAGCTCATATAACACATAGATCCATTGAAGTACTTGTTGAGTAAAGTAGTACTAACATGACGACTCGCCAAATGGGTCATGGTCTTAAGTGAATTTGACATAGAGTACGTGGATCAAAAGGCTATCAAAGGATATGTAATTGCAGATCAACTAGTAGAGGAACCAATACAAGATCATCAACCTATAGTTTCTGACTTTCTAGATGAATCAATCCTCATAGTACAACCAATAATAGAGGTCTGGTAACTATTCTTCAATGGGTCATATACTAAGGAAGGCGCAGGAGAAGGGATAATACTCATTACTCCACATAATGATGCAATTCCTAAGTCTTTCCGACTCAACTTTCCATGCATAAAAAAAATAGCTGAGTATGAAGCTCTGGTCATTAGACTAAAGACAACTATACAATGGAGGATAAAGACCCTAAGATTCTATGGTGATTCTTAATTAGTCATTAGTCAAGTCAATAATGACTACATGAAAAAAGATAAGAATCTAACCCCATATAGAGAGATGATGGACAAGCCACGGGCTTCTTTTCATTTCATTATATTTGAGAAGGTTCCGAGTGTTCAAAACAAAGCAGTGGATGCAATGGATACTATAGCATCCTTGATCGACATGCCAGGTAGCAAAACCAAATTCCAATTTCTGGTAGAATAACTAATGATACTGGCACATAAATCTCCAATAACAGAGTCAATGTGCATCCTTGTTGGTCCTGAGTTCCCATGGTACCATGACGTATATAATTACCTCCAAAATAGTACCCTACCACCCATCCTATCAAGAAAATAAAAGAAACCCTCATCCAACAAGCCTTTAGGTACACCCTTCTCGCTAGTAATCTATATAGAAGAAGTCTAGATGGAACACTTTTATGATGTCTCACTACCACAAAATTCTAGAGAGCCTTGTACGAGGTACATGAGGGAATTTGTAGGGCCCACAAAAGTGGCAATCATTTGGAAAAGAAGATCATCAAAATGAGATACTACTGGCCCACAGTAGAGACATATGATAACAAATATGTGCAAAGGTGCCCACAATGTCAGATTCATGGAGATCTTATCCATGCACCAACTCAAGAACTCAACCAAATCACTTCACCATGGCCATTTTCAAAAGGGGGATTTGACTTAGTGGGAAAGATTACACCAACATCTTCTAATGGTCACAAGTACATCGTTACAGCGATGGAGTACTTCACTAAATGGGTGGAAGAAATTCCTGTCATATACATTAGTAGTAAGTAAATCTCCATGTTCATACTAAACAACATCATTTGTCGATATAGAATCTATGAGGCCTACCCCAGTCTGACATAAGCTCAACACTATTTCTCATTTATATGTTCTCCCGTCGATACAAATTTTGTTATAGTTGGGCTATTTGGACACATGTATTAGTTTATGGATCTGTTGAATCCTTTGCTTGTATACAATGCCTAATTCTGTAATGAGGGAATCTATGTGATAATCTATGTAAGTGATGCATATTTCCCTATAGGACTTAGTTTTGATGGTTTTGTATATTGGATTAGTATGTGGATGTTAGATGTAATCAAGATGCAGATTTATTAAGAGCATGTTTATGCATATGGAATAGATGCAGATATTGTTAAGTTCAATGAATATTTGATGAAAGTGTGAGTGAATGAGTGTTCAACTTACATTATGTATTCTATTATTTTTATGTGTTGATTGGACCTACTGATGTGTGCAATGAGTGTGTAGGAAAGTTGACCATGGTACTAAATGAAGATTCAGAAATGGACCTATGTGAAAACCATGATGCTAAGGCCCCGTATATAAAAAGAGACATGGACCTCATTATATTGTATTTTTATTCATAAAAGTATAGTGTATGACTGTATTTTATTTGAGTAAATGTATAATAAGTCATGCTTATGTGAAATTGTTGTGTCACTTGACACATGTGCACTTTATGTGTTGGCATGGATAGTGAATGTGCCTAGCATAGGCTTAACTTTACCCAGGGGTTACCTAGTATAGTCCCAATGCTTATCCCAAGGTTTAGGAAGATAAGACTGAGATAAGATTGAGTCAAGGAAGATAAGGACAAGTCAAGAGATATTAGATTGAGTCTTGAGGGTTGAATATAGGGAAGAGGTCACCGAGCTCCAAGTTCAGCTTCTACCAAATCTAACACTGCTTCAACAACATATCAGTTCAACAAGACAACTGATAGCCACCCCCAAGATGTCTATAGCAGACAACATCTACGATATGCATTCAAGGATCACACTCGAACACATGGCTCTAGAAAACATAAAGGACCAATGGGAGAAGATGATGGAAGACATGA
Organism: Thuja plicata; assembly: GCA_018584345.1. Classification (NCBI taxonomy): domain Eukaryota; kingdom Viridiplantae; phylum Streptophyta; class Pinopsida; order Cupressales; family Cupressaceae; genus Thuja; species Thuja plicata. Next base: position 2,683,362 of record MU227974.1, on the reverse strand, counting down.
AGTCTTCACAGTCTAACATTTTTGATAAACTATAAGGTATACACCTTTGCCCTTAATATCAAAAAAGGGGGAAAATAATGATATGTATAGATAGGAAACTATACAGATAGAGTACAAAAAAAGAACAAAGATTCATGTACATACACTTATACTATACCAACATATGCATAGGGGGAGTCACGAAATGACTAAGGAATATATATGATGTACATACTAAACATTTTGTTAGTATTTTACACATATAAGTTTTTGATACTAATGTTAAAGGGGGAGATTGATGACATTATTTTGCCATTAGTATGCAAAGAAGATCTTCGGCAAACATACAATGAAAGATAGGTCAAGAGAAAACTAAAAATATAGATATCAGAGATCACCAAAAAATGCTAAGTACAAAGGAAATTGATGACATAGTTTTGTGTGTAAACCAAAAATGCAAAGTGGAACCCGACAAGCAGGACAAAGTGCTGTGTGATGAAAATGTGTCACACTTCTATGAATCATTCCATCCAAGGTTTCTCAAGAATGAGGCCTCCAATATCGACTCATAGCTCCCTAGTCATAGAGTGCAAAGGTGTGTGATGAAGGCCCTCAGATTGACCTAGTTGTGCCCTTGCAAGTACACCATGAAATGAGAGATTCAACGCATAAAAATGAAAAATATTCTATATGATTACAATGCATAAAAGGAAATTAATCTATATGATAACAATGCATGATTAATCTATAAAAGAAAATATACAAGCTTAATCTATGGAAGAAAATATGAATTTAATCTAATATGAATCTAATCTACATGAATATCCATGGATGCAAGAAGAAGAAGACAAGAAGAGGGATGTTGCAATATCCAAGCCAAAGTGCTCAAATTCTCCTCCAAAATTGCTCTCCAAACCTGCAACATAACAATACAATAAAAGTGGGATCCTAAATGAGAAGGAGAGGGCTCCTTATAAAGAAAAGTGAATGGTTGAGATTAAGAGGCAAAAAGAAATGAGCAATGGTGGAGATTAAATCTTGGTTGATCCATGTGCTCATTAAAGGAAAAAGCCCACCACTTAGAAAGATGTGAAGAAAAAGAGATTTTTATTTAATTTATTTCCTTTTCATCAAAAGAAGAGCTTTAAGTGGAGATTTTTATTTATTTAATTAAAAGAGGGGTTTTCAAATAAATTAGAAGAATTTTATTTAATTAAATGGGAGGAATTTATTTTGATTAAATAAGATGAATTTTATTTAATTAAAAGGGAGATTAAATCTTTTAATTAAATAAAAATGATCAAACCTTAGGAAATATTGAAATAAATGAATTAATTATGATTTGATCAAGGAAATTGACTTGAATTTGAAAATTTTGCAAAGCATTGATTCAGGAATTTGATAAATTGATAAATGGGGGCCCATAGTCCAGGAGACCATTTTAGGGTGCATACATTTTCCCCTCTTTGACTAATGTGCGATCATTCTAGGAACACATGTAGTCAAAGAATGCAGTTGAAGTGTGAGATCATTTTGGGATCACAAAATAACCTAGACATGTGATCTTTATGGGAACACATCAGGACAAAGATAAGATGTTTAAAAAAGACAAGGTCAACACCCATGTAAATAGGTAATTGACATGTCCAAGATAAGAATCTCAAGCAAGGTTTCCCCAAGCGGAGCGATTGATATGATTGATAAAGCTGAATCAAGGATTGAAGTTTGATAGGTACTGCCCCCTCGTGATCAAAATAAAAATGAGACAGAGGAGAAATAACAAATTGATAAATTTGATCAAATTGAGCTAAAGATAAGGTTCTTGATGTAAGATGAAATATATAAGGATCAAATAACCAAGACAGATCATCAAGAACGAAAGATTATGCCCCAAGGTTGAATTAGAAGAAAATAAGTGGGGTGAAAGTGAATGGAAGATAGAAGTTTGGAAGAGGTCGAAATAAATGGAGAGAAGAAAGAGAATTTGCCTTAAGAAAGAGAATTACCCAAAATCAATCAACTGTTTAAGATAGAAAATTTTTATTGAGATCACGAAATAAGATAAAGAAATGAAGATCAAACATGACCACAATTGATTAAAAGTCCACAAGAAAGATGAAGGAAACCCTCTCAAACTCATAATGCAGCCTAAAATGCAAACTAACATGAGGTCTAACAATGAAGCTACATGAAAATGCAAAGGTGTACTTGCAATAGAGAAACTGTAACATAGGACTTTGTGTTCATCATTCATTAGAGAATGTTAAGGAACTTATTTTCATTATTGGGCCATTATTAATGGACATCGGAAAATCACACAATCATCACTAGTCACAAGTGCAACTATGAGGATATGAATGTGATTTATATTAGATTGGAATGTGGAAAGATTCTAACATAAGCATCAAAGACATAAAGGTCAAGATGACTGTGATGTTAGCTTACCCAATTTAATATAGCAAAACCACACTCACATCAAGGCATAGAGGCCAGAATGACCAGCAGAACAGTTGTGCAAAAATAGTGAAGCATAAAGTAGGAAGCAGATAAAAATATGCCCCATGCCCCAAGTCCTCTAGCTATGCATCACAGAGAGACTTATGAGACAAGAACGCTCAACAAAAATCAATAACAGTCATCACACAAAGAAAAGATCATGACATAGCTCTAGCATTAAGTGTTGTGTTTAAAAATTTAAGTGTGTTAACTGATACTGAGTTTTGAGGATAAGGATCGAATGCTCGTAAGCAGCTAAGATCACATGAAAAAATGAGGTAAGACCAAATTGATAAGTGTTGAAAACACTCAATGTCAAGGGTTGTATTAAAAAATACAGTTGGGTTGGTGTTGAAAAATACCATTTGTGGGATGTCCTAAAGACTAACGCATCTAAGAGACCAAAGCTATCACAGTTATGCCCCCTAGACAAAAACAAAGACCAATTCCAAACCAAGGCAACAAGGACAAGACATGATGGAGAAAGGCTAAGTGTCATGGACATGTGCTAAGAAATAGGGGTGCAAAGGCCTCAAGTAGTGCAAGTTCCTAGGTTTTCACCACTTGGATTTTATTACAATTTTTTCTCTTTCATTTTTTTCATTTTATTTTTAACTTTTTTTTTCAGGACTTTTTATAATTTTTTTGAATTTTTGCTACAAAGGCACCTGTTTCCAGGTTTTCTCCAAGGCATTTTTTCTATTTTTTTTTGAATTTTTGAATTTTTTTGTATTTTTGGAATATATAATTTGTTTGAAGATACATCAAAGCGCCTATTGCTAGGTTTTCACTAAAATTATCATTTTTTTAGGACATTTTCTGATTTTAGAATTTTTGATAATATATCATTTTTTAGATTTTTTTAGGATCAATATTTATGTACAAAGGATGCCCCCAGATAGAATGGGCATCATGGATAGAACTTATTTAGGTGCAATAAATTGATAGGATCAGGGAGCTGCTCTCCCTCTTCCGTAGACAATAAATAAGCACCTGACCCAAAAGCTGCTGTAATGATGTAAGGTCCAAACCAATTAGGTTCAAATTTGCCCTTTTGATCTCTATGCTGTTGATTCTTGGGATTTTCACATAGGAAAAGATCTCCTACTTGGAATTCTCTAGGGTGAACCTTTTTGTTGAAGGCTTTGGACACGCGCTTTTGATAAACCCTCATATGGTCAAATGATGCTTGATGTTTCTCATCTAGAAGTTCTAACTCTTGAAGTCTCATGGCGTGGTAGTATTCATCTGTAACTAGACCTTTGAGGGAAACTCTAAGTGAAGAAATCTCAACCTCCAAAGGTAACACTGCTTCAGTGCCATATGCAAGGGCAAAAGGAGTAGCCCCAGTAGGAGTATGAATACTCATTCTATAGGCCCACAATGCCAGATTTATCTGTAAGTGCCAATCTCTACCATTCTTGCAGACTGTTCTATGTAAGATTTTAAGAATGATTTTGTTTGATGCCTCTGCTTGACCATTTCCTTGTGGGAAGTAAATGGAGGACCAATGTTGTTTAATCTTGAATTTCTTGCAAAGTTGTTTAAGGTCCTTATTTTTAAACTAGCATCCATTGTCAGTGATAAACTCAGAAGGCACTCCATATCGATAGATGATATGGTTCAGAATGAATAGAGAGACTATCTTTCCCAAGGCAATAGAAAGTGGGACAACTTCTACCCATTTAGTGAAGTAATCAGTAGCAGTGATAATAAAATTATGTCCACTTGATGAGTTGGGATGAATCTGCCCAACAATATCAAAGGCCTAGTGCTAGAATGGCCAATGAGATATAGAAGGAATGAGCTCCATGCCTAGAGCATGTATCAGGTTACCATGTTTTTGACACTTTTCACATGACTTTGCAAAAGCTACTACATAAATCTGCATCGTAGGCCAATAGTGCCCTGCCCTAAGAAAACTTCAGGCCATGGAAAAACTATTGGAATATCCCCCACAGATGCCCTCATGGATGTCAACTAACGCTTGGTCAGATTCTTCCTTTTCTAAGTATCTAAGAAGTGTTCCATATAGACCCCTCCTAGACAAATCACCAACAATAAGGGAATGGTGAGAGGCATTTCAGGTAAGGTTTCTGCGTTCAGATCGGTTAAAGGTTTCAGGTATAATGCCATCACGAAGGTATGAGTAAATGGAACCATAACGTGATGACTCATGACCAACAAGGGTACAAATGACATGGCTTTCTTGGGAGTCATAGATAGGGTGGTGTAGCTCTTCCACCAGGAATTCAAATCTAGATTCATGTTGCTCTAACTGAAGGAGTGAAGCAAGTGTAGCCATAGCATCAGCTGCTTTGTTTTCTGCTCTAGGGATTTTTTGAAATGTGATGAATGTGAAGTAGTGTTTCAAGGAATCAAACATTTGCTTGTAAGATACCATTTTCTCATGTTTTGTTTGATATTCATCATTAACTTGGTTGATTATCAACTGTGAATCCCCATAGATGTGTTACTCTGTGATTCTCCATTCTATGGCCATCTTATGTCCATTTGTTAAAGCTTCATACTCAGCAATGTTGTTTGTACATGTGAATAATAATTTGTAAGATTTAGAAATCATGTACCCATGAGGAGAAACAAACAACACACCATCTCCTGAACCATTTTTCATAAAAGATCCATCAAAGAACATCTTCCATGTTCTTTCAGTCATATACATGAGGTGCTCATCCGGGAATTCAACTTGAATAGGTGCAGTGTCTTGTATTGGGAAATCAGCCAATTGATCTACTATGTCTTGTCCTTTGATTGCTTTACGCTCAATGCACTCTATTTCAAAATCTGAAAGTATCATCATCCATTTAGCAAGTATACACGTGAGAGCAGCCTTACCTAGCAAATACTTCAGTGGATCTATTTTTTCTATGAGGTGTATAGTGTGCACAAGCATGTAATGTCGCAACTTTTGGGAAGCAAACACAATTGCAAGACAAGCTTTCTCAATACTGGTGTAGTTAACCTCATATGAAACAAGAGTACAACTAATATAGTATATTTCTGTTTCTTTCCCATTTTCATCAAGTTGAGCTAGTAATGCCCCCAAGGAAGATTCTGTCGCTGAAATGTATAGAATAAGTGGTTTCCCTGGGATAGGAGACATTAAAATGGGAGAATTTTCCAAGTACTTCTTGATTTGATCTATGCTCTTTTGACAATCCTCATTCCAAACACATTTGACTCCTTTGTGTAAGTTCTTGTTGAAGGGTTGAGCTCAATCTGCCAACTGTGAAATGAATCTCCTTATATATTGAGGACATCCTTGAAGACTTCTCATTTGACTAATGTTTCTAGGAGGTGACATATCTATGATTGCTTGGACTTTTTCAGGGTCCACCTCTATTCCTTTTGTTGAAATGATGAATACAAGTAGTTTTCCAGAGGTGAATCCAAATGCACACTTTTTAGGATTTAACCTTAGTTGAAATTATTCCATGTGATCTAGAATGACTTCTAAATCATCTAAGTGTGTGTCTCTTTGTTTAGACTTGGCCAAGGTGTCATCGACATAATATTCCACATTTTTATGCATCATGTCATGAAAAATAGTTGTCATAGCTCTTTGATAGGTGGCTCCTACATTTTTCAATCCAAAAGGCATAACGTTCCAACAATAGGTACCCCATGCGCAAGTGAATGCAATCTCTTCTTGATCTTTAGGAGCTATCTTAATTTGATTGTACCAATAAAATCCATCCATCAAGGAATAAATTTCATAACCCACAGTCATATCCACTATCATGTCTATGTTGGGAAGTGGAAAATCATCCTTCGGGCATGCTCTATTGAGATCTCTAAAATCTGTGCAAACTCGAATGGATTTGTCATGTTTGGAAACTGGTATGATATTTGATATCCATTCGATATAGGCAATGGCTCTTATGAATCCTGCACCAAGGAGTTTCTCTAATTTTTCTTTGACTAGAAGAGCTATGTGAGGATGTATCTTTCTCAATTTTTGTTTAACCGGTTTAACACTCGGAGCTATGGACAAGTGATGCATTATAAGATTAATGTCCAACCTTGACATACCAGAATAAGTCCATGCAAAATTGATCTTCTTTTTCTGTAGGAACTTGGTGTAAGCTTCTTTTTCATGTGAAGACAAAGATTCAACCAATTCTACTATTTGTGGAGATTCATCTGTACCCAAATTGACTTCTTGTGTTGGTTCAATAAGAATTGAAGATCAATCTTGAAAGTAGCTAGGGAGATGATCAAGTACCTCATCCTTGGGCGCCTCAGAGAGGTTTTCACCCTTGGATACGTCATTTATTTTTAATTTTTTTCAGTTCTGACACCGCCACACAGTGGCTTTCACCATTAGAAATCCTATTCTTTTAATTTTCTTTTCTTTTTATTTTGTGACTAAGGTACTTGATGTCTGGCTCTGTCATGCTGGTAGCTGGTTCGCTGGTAGAAGAGACTATGGGTTCAATGGAATTTAGGTAACATGCTATCTCATAATCATTGTGAAAATTCAAGAGGTGAGGTTATAGATAGCATTGGGACCAATCAATAAGGTCAGGATGAACAAGAGGTAGGTCCATGGCTGGTTCAAGGTTATATATGTGGATGATATTATCACTGGTGATCGAAGAGTCAGAGTACGTCAAGTATCCTTCTAAGCTACCCAAATAGGGATTCGTCCTAACAAGAAAAGAATCACCCACTAAAGCAACATGTGGGTTCAAATCCTCCAATCCTACATGTGACTCGTTGGCTACCTTGGGTTGAGAACTATAAGTGTGGATAACATCAATATCTCTATCAACTATGGAAGACTTTGAGAAGGAGTCCCATTCATACTCGTGTGAACTTGTGTATGAACTATGACTAGGATGCTTACACCATGAAGGTTTTGGGCATCTTGATGTGGAAGGTTTAATTTCATCAAAGGTAACACCTTCTCTTTCCATTAAATGAGCAAGATTCTTACGTTGGCATTCTCTATGAGGATCTTTAATATCTGATTCATTATGTTCTAAAGTTGCAAGTGACACATGAGTGAATGGAATATCAGAATCTCCCCATAGGAGATTAGTGGAAGGGACCCAATCTTCACACATGTCTTGCTGAATTATCAAATTAGGAACATATTCTAGTTCATCATCATTATCCGACTCATCAAAGAGAGGATTAGTGAGCTTGTTGTAATTCTCAAATCCTAGGCCAACCGGCTTCTTAGACTTGCGTCCAAAAAGAGAATGATCAAGGGGTTCATCTCTAGCATCCAAATTGTGATTAAGAGGGCCGTAGCTAGGATAGCCCATCTGTCTGAAAAAAGCATACCCTCTTCCATAAGCCTTAGGAGAGGGAGAGAAGTTCTCATTGTGCATATATTTTTCTTCTCTATAGATCCAGTCTCTAACAAATGTCTCCTCTTTCTCATCTTGGATAGGCACTGATGATTCTACAAATGTGCCAAATAAAGTCATAGCTAAAGAGGAAGGTTTCTTTTCTTATGAAGGTTTGCCATAAGACCGAGGTGAAACTGGTAATGTTGTGAGGGAGTTGAGTTGATACCCCCCCATGCCAAGGTCTATTGTTTTAAGCTTGTCTTTGTAATCAGCTAAAGTTGTATCAAAATCTTCTGCTTCTCTACTAAGGGGAACATGAGTTCTTGCTGAAATTGAATTGATCAATAAAGTGTTATCTCTAGGTATACAAATCTCTATTCCATTGTAGGGGAACTTAACACATTGATGGTAGGTAGACGACACTGCTTTCATATCATGAATCCATGGTCTACCAAGTAAGATATTATATGCAAGGGGTCCAACATCAACTATTTGAAATAAAATATCTTTTTGAACAGGGCCAATGCTAACAAGAAGGATGACCAACCCCTTGGAACTTCTTTCTGCATCATCATAGGGTTTGATAGTAATCCTTTTTCTGGTATCTATGAATTACTTAGAATAAGCCAATTCTTTCAAAAGACTAAAGGAACAAATATTAAGCCCAACACCCCATCTATCAACACACACCTGACACAGGTTTGATGAATCATAACCTCAATATGAAGGTCAATATTGTGCGGATGGCTCAAAGCTTTATCATCATCTTTTGAAAATATAAGGTAATGAGGGATAGCAATATGATTAACCATGTTCTGGAATTGATCGACATCTAAGTTGTTGGGGATGTTTTCCATGCGCAAAGCATCCTCAAGGACTTGTTTATGTCTCGGGGACAACTCTAAGAGCTCAAAGATTGAAATCTGAGCTGGGGTTCTTTGTAATTGATCAACAAGACTATAATTCAACTTAGGATTGATATCTAGTTTCAAGGTGACATGATTGGATGCCACTTGCTTAGGTTTACTAGATTGGCTTGAATTGGGTCCTCTAATGACAATGGGACCTTGAATTTGTGTGACAACTTTAAGGGCTTGAGATGACCTTCTAGAGTTTGGACTCCTTAGCACCACAACAGGTTCTTCATAAAAAATAGGAGGGTCCTCGTCAAGATCATAACCATAGGGATCTCTACCCCTCATCATATTGACATTTTTTTCTACAAATTCTAGCATGTTGATAGTATTCTCCATATCCATGTAGGTGTAGTTGATCTTAGCTTTTCCATTCTTAACTTTAGAGGTTTCCCCCTTTTCATATTTGGGCAAAGGTTCCTTGAATTCCTTATGATCGGCGTTGGTGTTCAATCCATCTATCGTAAGTTTTCCATTCTCAATGAGATCTTGAATGATATGCCAGAGTTTGTAGCAGTGTTCAATGTCATGTCCAATACCATTATGAAATATGCAAAAGGCCTTCTCATCCCACCAATGTGGTTTAACATCAAGTATATGAAAATTTGCAGTATCTTGAGGATGTGCAAGGTTGTTAGCAATAAGTGTTTTCAAAATATCCGCATATGAATCACCAAGTTTTGCAAACTGACGTAAAACTGGCACACATGATCATGTAGATCTCCACTCCTATCATATCTGTCATATTGAGGAATTTTAACCTTCCTAGGAAATTCTTTCATGTCAACACTCTTATCAAAAGGATTAGGACAAATTGAGTCCAATGAGAAAGAATTCTTAGGTGCCAACATATTTTCCATCATGTGCTTCATTTCTTTGATCACCTCATCCTGGGATGGACCTTGTTTCTTAATATTTTTATCCACATCAAATTTGTAAGGGACCCTAGCACCCTTGTTGATTAGGCTCTCTAGGAAATTATCCTTGTTTTGCTCTAAATATTTCTCCACATACTGTTGGAAAAGTGGTTCTTGTTGCATTTTCATAAAGTCTTGGGAGGTGTGATCAAAATTTGAGCTACTACCCCCATATTGTGAACCATGATGAGCATGTTGGGAAGGTTGTCTTGAGTTCCTAGGAGGTGTTTGTCTCCTATAATGATCATGTCTAGAAGCCCTTCTTCCTCTAGGGCTAGGAGATCATGATGGCAATCTTGAGTATCTCCTACTTTGTGGAGTCTTAGGAGGAGTGAATGGAGGAGAGTTGTTTCCACCACTAACATGCATGTTATTGAATTGGTCATTGAGTCATTGAGCCAAGAGCCTATCTTTCTCTTCTTGAAATGATTTATTTTCCATTTCTACCAAAGTCTATCTCTCCCATTATAGGAGTCTAATTTTTTCTTCCTTACGATCTTGTTCATCTAGGAAGGCTTTCTTTTCACGCTCAATCCTCTTAATCCTTTCATTCATGTAACCTAAAGAGGTCTTGAGTAGTGAACTTGGTCTTGAACTTCTAATCAAGTTGTTGGTATAAGTTGTATTTACATGGGTGTCATAATGTTCATCTTCTTCGCTTTCATGTTGTGATCGATTATCTTGATAAGTATGTGTTTTACCTCTCTCTCTCTCAGCCCTTTGGTGTGCATCTAGATATCTTGTTGAAATAAGAGGTGAAGTTGGTCTACTATTATGAGAGGAACCACCAGATGAAATAGCAGCCCCATACTTCGCAAACATGTTGTCAAGATGTTTATCCCTCTCTTCCCCCTCCCTCTGAGTCATTGTATAACTCATATCCATAGAAGAGTGAAAAGGTACTAAGGGGGTACTCAACTCAATAAGGTGACTCTTGGAATCAAACCACACTTCCGAGTTGTTCCTAGGTGATTGATAAAATATGGGTTCTTTTCACTTATGTTTTTGGCAAGTTTGAACTAGGTGTAATTGGTTAAAGACAACTCGAGGTCATTTTCCTTGATTTAATTGATATCTTGTTGTAACTAGCATGAAATAAAAAGTACTAGTTTTTGATTACGGTAAAAGCAGGTTTTGAAGGGAACCCCGAAACCCTTTAACAAAACAACGAGAGGAGAGGCAAAAAAAGCCCTACGAGCATCAGATTGACCCAGAGATGGGAACAATCAACAGAG
>MU227974.1:2648029-2665593 GCA_018584345.1 Thuja plicata | reverse complement strand
GTATGATTTAGGGGACATTGTTTTGCCCAGTGCCCAGTTTTTTTACATGAAAAGCAGGCAAAAGGGATATTTTCATACTCCACAACTTGATTGTATGTTCCCAGTTTAGAATTTATAGAGATAACTTTCGGCAGGTCTGCCTTTTGGTTGATATTTACACAAATCCTTGCATAGACTAACCTGGTCTTGGCAGCTGTCATTGGATCAATGGTTAAGAGTTCCCCAAAAGAACGAGCCAGGCCCGAGAGCACATCTTCATGCCAGTATTCCAAAGGGAGTCCCTGGAATCTAACCCATACTGGTGCTGATTCAAACATATCCATATTGAGGTCCAAATTTTTCCCCCACTTTTGGAGGGATAAAGACGATTTCCCGAATAACCATGGGCCTCCACACAGGACTGCAGAAAGATCTTCAGAGCTAGAAAATTCAAACATGAAAAAACCTTTTGGAAGAGCAGCAATATCAACTTGGCCTTTTAATCTCCATTTCCTTGCAGCAAAAGCCCTAACAAAGTCTATGTTTGGCCTTGGCCCCAAAAATTTCCCTATCAGCGTATTCTTCATAAGGGCAACAGTATGATCTATCAGTGAATCAGGCAGTGAAATGCTAAAAAGACCTTTCTCAGGAATAGACGTATTGTCAACTAAAGGAAAGGAAGATTTTCCAGTAGGTTTTACTCCAAATAGAGAGGACCAATTTCCTTTAGCATTATTCTTAACTAAAGGTTGTCCAGCATTTGCTTCAGAAGACTTACCTTCACTATCTTTTGTCTTTTGCACATCTTCGGTGATTTGGAATCTCGATAGAGGAGGTACCGCCCCTGTCTCTTTTGTGGAGCCCTCCCCAGCTGCAACTTTTGCCTTTTCCTGACTCGCTGGCACAGGTACCATCTGAGCATTGCCAGGAAGCACTTTCCCGCTCGTTTCATTTTTCAAAATGTCCCGTTTTCCTCCTTCTCGAGGGCGTTGACGGTCTGAATCCTTTTCCCCTTCCCCTTCCTTGTCACCTTCCTTGAAGCTCCTGCTACCCTCTGTAAGATTCGATTGCGCTCCTCCATCCACAGATTTCCCACCCTTAGGGGGATTCGAATTCCCTCTAGCCCGCTGGTCTCCTCCGCTCCCGCTCCCGCTCCCATTCCCGCTCCCGCTCATACTTCCGATTCAAGAAAGTAAGTTCGAAAAGTACTAGTTGATAGGATTATCCTAAGAAATTTTGGTACCAAACTAGGATAGTAAAGGCATTAACTTGTCCAAAAAGAGGTGATAAGATAGAATTTGTAAGAGGCGTAAGCCAACACTACCATAGAGGTGCCCATGTTTCGGATAAGTATCCTAGAACATATGGATCAGGAGGATGATCTTACCCAAGTTATATTGATTGAATTTGAATATATGAAAGTGAATGGACAAGATACTACCAAAAATCTCCAAGTGTGTTATCAAAGAATCTAAAGGTTTATCTTTTCAACAAGGACAGTTTCTAGCTTTCCAACTCCAAGAAAGGTCACTTGTGAAATCAAAGATTACTAATCCAAGAGGTCAAAACACAAGAATCCAAAGCATGAACAAGCTTCTAAAAGCAGGGTAAGTAATCCAATATGACTCAAATCAACCAAGGAATACCAAAAATGATAGGACAATAGGTTAAACAAGCTCAAATTGACAGCAAATAGCTCGCTGGTAAAGCAATAAAGGACAGCTTCACGCGACGAAATGCTTGCTCGCGCGAAGACTACCACAAGACCGCACAAAGTTTTGCAGATTTGGGGAGAGGAAACACTGGACTGGTCTGACAGAATGAAAGCAAATTTTACAGCAACAAGTAGGATATCGCGTGATGATTCTCACAGTATCACGTGAAGAAATGCAACGAGCTGTGCGAGGAAACAATTTTCTCGCGTGAGGGTTCTGACAAGAAGGAACCAGAACTCAGTTTTCATTCATTTTAGATAACCAAATAGATGCATTAATAGATTTTATCATGAATCAGGCACACAGAAAAAAAATCAAGGAGTTCAAGCAAACATTTGTCTTCAAACAATGAGCAAGGGACAAAGCAACTTGCACATGAATAAGAATAGTGACGTAGTATTTCTACTCCCTAAAAATTCTACTTGTGTATGTTCTCAAAATGTTTTTCAATCTTGCACATAGTCCTAGAGAATAAAAAGTTGGTTGCACTATGGTTCTTAGTAATGATTTAACTCTGCAACTTTTGCAATCTCAAGGGTGAAATCCAATCCTGGCACACTGAGGTTTTGACACAGTCTGAGAAATTAATCAATCAGGAGCTGCTGAGGAGATCTGATAACCCAACAAGAAACTACACCTGTGGAGATTTCTTCCATAAGGACATTTATATAGTGGTTGTTGCTACCATGGTGAAAATGGCTATTACTGCTTGAGGTTCCGTCCACGTGGTTTACCCAATAAAGGGAATGTCCACTATGGTTAACCCTCTCTAACAAGGAAGAATCACAATATGGACCACATGGGGACTTAGTTCGGATTCAAGGGTTCCAAGTTTCTGATTCTCCCAAAAGGGAAAAGAGCATAATCCTCTAGCCTCTTCACCTCACCAAAACATAGAAAAAAATATTAATTAAACCACTAATTTGAAATCACTTCACCCAAGGTTCGTATATCAACAACAATGACCACCAATCTCAAGAGAGAAAGTACCAATCAAAGTTGAAGACTAAACCAAGTTTGAGGTAATGACAAATCCTTCCCTACCTACAAGGGGATATATCATTAAGAAGAGATTCACATTTAAGACAAGAAAATGAATCCCACTCTCTCAAGATCGCCACAAATAGTGTTCATAGGGCCTAATTACTATGTGAAATGTATATGCAAGAAAGAAAATCTAGGTCCATTTTTAGAGCACCAATTGGAAATGTGATCTATGAAAGAAAGAAAACACTCAAGCTAAGCACATGAGAGGTTCATTTTTATTTCCAAAATTCAAATTTTCTAGAGATGCAACAAAATACCTCAAGTCCAAAGCAACGTGAAAGTTTTGTTGTTTATCCATACATGTCCAAATCAGCAACAACAATAGCAACAACAAATCAGAAACCACCAGAAACAATAAACATTAGTGGTTAGAGATCAAAGATATAAAATATAGCAATAAAAATCAGATCTCTGGTGTGAAATATTGTGTGAAGATTATCAAAGTGCCGTACGAAGATTCACAGATAGCCATGCGAAGATTCACAGATTCTCGCGTGAAGAAACACACAGACAATAATTTTTTTTTGCAAAAAATAGTAATTAATATCAGATCTGTGACTGGTGTCAAATGTCGTGCGAAACCTTGCATAGAGCCACGTGAAGAAACACAATAGGTAGCACAAAGAAATGTATAGATCAAAAAAAAATCACCTGCAGACCTGCAAAATATCATCCAAAAATTCCCTGCAGAAGTATAGAAAATACGAAAATCCAAAAATAAATTATGAAAAATAAATATAGTGACAGAAAACAAATCTTCTGCCCCACGGTGGGTGCCAAAAATGTGTCAATTCTATGAATCATTCCATCCAAGGTTTCTTAAGAATGAGACCTCAAATATCGACTCATAGCTCCCTAGTCATGGAGTGCAAAGGTGTGTGATGAAGGCCCTCAGATTGACCTAGTTGTGCCCTTGCAAGTACACCATGAAATGAGAGATTCAATGCATGAAAATGAAAGTTATTCTATATGATTGCAATGCATAAAAGGAAATTAATCTTGCGTACGGTGAATTCTTCAATCTATTGGGAACAAGCTCAAACATAAAATGTTAGTGGAGTTAGCACATACAATCGATTCAAAGACATATGAAAGAGCAAGCAAGCAACAAAGAACTCAACATAACATTAGATTGAACTAAAAAAAGTGAGCACCCTACTTAACTTGTTTGATTTGTTATTTTGATGGAATGTAGGTGTGCTCTCTTGAACACACTAAATACAATGGATCCCAATGCCAATGCAAGATTGATAAAAATGAAAGAATTCAAGAACTAGTATAAGGAACTAGTCTCAAATCCTTCAAATGATGATCTAAACTAGCTATGAAGATGATATGCATGAACAAGATTAAAGCTAAGATTCATTCACCAAATTGAAGCCTAACATGTGATATCTATGTGAATTAAACTTAAATACATGAGCATGAAAACTAGCAATGAAATTCTAAAGTAATTCTAACATAATAACAATGCAAATTGAGAGATGCAAAATGAAGAAGAGAAGGCCTCTATTTATAGAGTTTTTAGAGAGGGGAAGATGCTTGGATGAAGTGGCACCTATGTGGCATCCACATAAGAGCTACATAAGGGACACATAGGTTTGAAAAGATGGCCAATTTTGAGTCAAAATTGGCATTTAATATTGAGTAGCTCAATATTTCCAAATGGGAGACAAACTTGTAAGAAGAATTAAAGAGTAATGGGTGACCTTTTTGGAGAGAATTTCCCCATGTGAGTGAGCACTCCATTAGCCTTAAAAAGGTTAGGAATCACCCATTAAGCATGATTAAAGGATAGTTAGGTGGGTAAGTATACTTAGGAAATGAAGTGATGGCAGTAGGGTAGGCATAGGGTAGGCTGTCTAGGTTGGATTAATAGGTTCCTAGCTAGGGTTTAGATTATAATTCAAATTAGATTTGAATAAATCACAGTTTAAAAGAATTGGGAATATGGGGGATTTAATAAATGTAAATTTATTAAAAAGGAGATTTTATGATATAAATGTATTTAAATGAAATACATTAGAATAGTATTTAAGCTATTGATAAATACTAGTAAATGAAACTATTTAATTGATTGAATTAAATAGTTAGAGGAATAAAAGGGAAAATAATATTAATATTTTTGGACGTCTACATTTTGCCCCTCTTTGGCGTGGCGTCACAAGTGATGTTTCATCAAAGACAAGAAAAAAAATTGCCCCAGGGGAAGAGGGTTTCTAGGAGTCGTGCTAAAACAATGACGGTACAGGGTTGTGCCCCCTCGAGAAAAGAACACAACGAAGATGACGTGGAATTTTCTTGAAAAAGGATGCAATGGGTAGGAGGAAGAGAGAGGAGGGAATAAATAGAAGCCTTCTGAAATGCAATTAAGAATGCAGCTAAGAATGCAAATAAGATGAATGCAACTAACGAGCATTGGGGATCCATTTGTGTGAAAATACGGAGAGCACATCTAATTTTGATATTGCAATAGGAGGTATGCATCAGGTGTTAGAAAACATAGATGACAAGATTCCTTTGCATGGACTAGACGCTCAAACAAAAGCACACTGCAAAAAAATGCATTTATTAGTAGCCACCAGTCACAACAGACCAAGATATAGCAGATCGAGGTAGTGGTGAGTAGGTTTAAACTGACACAAAAAGATAAAATCAATAAAGAAGGCCTCATGACCAAGTAGTCATTCGATCCAAAGTTGTTGCCACGAACAAGATTGATGTGATGAAAGATTTGATAAGCCAATGCTAGAAGGATGCATCCTGACGGGAAAAGATTGGATTGGATTTGATAAAAGAGATTCGCTAGCAAAAGCTGTGAACAGGATGGGGAGCAAGGACAATTGGTCGCAAAACTGATTTCATGAAAAACATGATCACAGTCGCATGAGTCAAAACGTCACTGAAAACTAAGATCTGGAACAAAGTGAAACAGAACAAAGTGTTTATTGCATGATTTTTGAGAATATGTGATGTGTTTGCAATTTTTGGAATTTTTTTGGATTTTTCTCGATTTTCTAAATGTTTTTGGGATTTTATGTGTATTAGCTATACAACGGGATGATTTATACAAACTTATACACAGGGGGGGAACAGGTGAAATTTTTTTTTTGGGGAAAACGGGGGCTATAAGAAGGGTTGGGGGCTTAAAGGTCATTTGTGAATAGTGAATAGTGAAAACTAAGCTCTGGAGTGAAAAAAATGGCTAACAAGAGGATGAAGGGGCAGTTGGGGGAGCGCGTGTGCACACACAAGAGGCCTGCAGAGCGACCAGTACCAGTGAGTGACCTATCTAGGACCTTGCATTTATTATTGTCAAAGTTATTTAATGCTTTGGGATGGGTTAGGGGGTAATAAATGTGAGTTTCTAGGGTTGTAGACTAGAGACGCTAATTCATGAACCAGCATCTGCGAGGACGTTGATCTCCAGATCGACGTCTTCAAAGACACTGATCCTCAAATAGGCATCTTCATAGACGTCGATGTCGAACCAACATCTTTAAAAATGCCAGAACCAGAATCCCATCTGTGAAGATGGCAATTTGCGGGAATGATGGTGGAGACACCGGTGTATGAACTGATGTTTCCAGCTAAACTGGTGTCTACGCCTAAAAGGGAAGACACTGAAGGGAAGGGAAATGGAGGGACCTAGCAGGGGTTGGGGATGGGTCACCAAAAGACCACATTGGGAGGGTTTAGGCTAGGACTAGAAGAAAAAGTGGTTGACATGGTGGATTTTTGAAATTTTTCAGGAGCAGTTCCCACCATTGGGATTGCGAGAGCATTGGCCACCGACCATGGAGTTGGAACCTCAGCTAACAGAGGATGACTAGAGTTTGTTAGCTTAGTCCGGTTGGACTATGTGTTCCATTGGCCTAGGCTATAGATGCACAATGGGATGATGACTGCATTGATTGAGTGGTGGCACAGTGATACCACCACATTTCACCTACCTACTGGAGAGGCAACTATCACCTTGGAAGACGTCTAGAAGATCCTTAGAGGGAGGGTAGTTTGACCTCAATTGGTAAGACTACTTCAGCATCATAGACTAGGGAGTATGGAGTAGTGCCAATAGGAGTGTGGTATGAGGTGTGATATTCCCATAGGGTAGGGTTGATCTGGAGATGCCAGTCATGACCAGTATCATTGACAATTTTCTTGAAGATTTTGAGGATGGTTTTATTAGTTGCCTCAGCTTGGCCGTTACCTTGCGAGAAATATGGACTGGAGAAATGGTGATGGATGTGGAGGCGAGCACACAGATCACTAATGTATTGATTTTCAAATGGTGTACCATGATCTGTGAAGATGGTGGAGGGTATGCCGAAGTGGCAAACAATGTGATAGAGGATGAATTTGGATATCTGGATGCCAGTAGTGAGTGTGAGCAGAATTGTTTCAACTCACTTTGTAAAGTACTCCGTAGCTATGATTATGTATTTGTGGCCTTTAGAAGAGAGGGGAGTATCTTACCAATGAGGTCAAAACCCCAACAAGAGAAGGGCCAAGGAGGCGCAATAGGTCTGAGGTCCTGAGTAGGAGCATGGATCAAATTAGCATGCTGTTGTCAAGGTAGACACTTCTTGACAAACTCACAAGTATCATGTTCTATTGTAGGCCAATAGTACCCTATACATAGAAGTTGCTTGGCTAGGACCATGCCACTCGTGTGGGCACCACAGATTATAGCATGTACCTCTTGTAAAGCCTGGGCGGCTTTGTTTTCATCTAAACATCTAGAGAGCACGTTGTGATAGCCTCAATGATAAAGGGTATTGGCTACAAGGGTGTAATGGGATGCTTTGTGAATAAAGTTTTGGCATTGGGTTATAGTGAGATGAGGGGATACGATACTATTTTGTAGCTAGGATTAGATATCATGGTACCACGGGGACTAAGGACCAACCAAGACACATACACAATTTGATTCATCGTTCTCATGAGCGGGAGCATGTAGTTTCTCAACTAAGAATTCGTATTGCATAGACTCATGAGGAATCTCTAGGAGGGAGCTAATTGTGGCCATTGCATCAAAAAACTTGTTTTGCAAGCGTGGTACCTATGTTATCTGCAAGTGGAGAAAGTTTTCTTTCAATTTGTCAACCATCTGCTTATATGGCGTCAATTTGTCATCTTTGGTTTGATACTCATCTAGGAGTTGTTTGATGATGAGTTGGGAGTCGCCAAAGACATGTATATCTGTGATGTTCCATTCTATGGCCATACGGAGTCCTACAATTAGTGCCTCATATTCTGCAATGTTGTTTATGCAGGGAAATCCTAATTTAAATGACATAGGGATGTAGTCACCTTGAGGTGTGACAAAAAGTATTCCTGCCTGTGCGCCATGAGCTGTGTAGGACCCATCAAAGTAGAGTTTCCAAGTTGGTTGTTCTTCTTTCATGTATAAATACTCATCTATAAATTCTATGACCAAGGGATATGCATGTACCAATGGCACTTCTGCTAGCTGGTCAGCAATGACTTTCCCTTTAATGGCTTTTCTTTCGACATATTGAATATCAAACTCACTGAGCAACATAACCCATTTTTCCATTCAGCCTGTGAGTGTAGTCCTGGAGAGTAGGTACTTGAGAGGATCCACCTTTGAAATGAGCTTGGTTGTATGAATAAGCATATAGTGGCAAAGTTTTTGAGTGGCGAAGACCACTGCCAGACATGCTTTTTCCATAGGAGAATAATTGAGCTCATAACCTACTAAAGTCTGATTGATGTAATAAATGGCTCTTTCTTTACCCTCATCATCTAGCTGAGAAAGGAGTGCCCCCAGTGCTGTGGTAGTATCAAAAATATATAGGATGAGTGGTCAGCCAGGTACAGGTGGTACCAAGATGGGTGGATTAGCCAAGTATTCTTTGATTTTGTTGAAACTCTTCTGACACTGAGGATCCCACTTGAATGTGTTGTCTTTTTGCAGGAGATGAGTGAATGGTTGGCACTTGTTTGCTAGTTGAGAGATGAAGCAGTGCACAGATTGTAGCTTTCCTTGGAGGCTGCAAAATTGTTGGAGTGTTTTTGGTGGAGGCATCTCTATGATAGTTTTTACTTTCTTTGGATCGATTTATATGCCTCGTCTAGATACAATGAACCCCAGGAGTTTGCCTGATGTGACTCCAAAAACACATTTTTTAGGGTTGAGAATTAAGCAATTATGTCTAATCCTATCAAAGATGCATTCCAGAACATCTAGGTGATCTTCCCTTTTTATTGATTTTGCCAAGATATCATCCACATAGTCTTCAAGAATCTTGTGGATCATGTCATGAAAAATGATAGTCATGGCTCTTTGATAGGTTGCCCCAACGTTATTTAAGCCAAAATGCATCATGTTATAGCAGAAGGTGCCCCAAGGGGTTGTGAATGCTGTCTTATGCTAATCTTCTTCTGCAATGCATATCTGATTATATCTGGAAAAGCCGTCCATGAGTGACATCTCATATCCTGATGTGAGATCCACAATCATATCTATGTTTGGCAAGGGGAAATCATCCTTGGGACATGCCTTATTGAGATCTTTGAAATCTGTACATATCCTAATTGATTTATTAGGCTTAGAGATGGGCACCATGTTATAAATCTAGTCAAAATAGTTAATGGGGTGGATGATTTTGGCTTGAAGTAACTTTTCAAGCTCCTCTTTAACAAGTAGTGTCACTTTAGGGTGCATCTTTCTAAGTTTTTGCTTGACAGGTTTGATGTTTGGATCCACTGCTAGATGGTGAACCACCAAATTGGGGTCCAATCCTGACATGTGGGAGTAAGACCATGTGAATTTGTTGATAGATTCCTTTAATAAAGTGACAAGATCACTTTCTTCTGCTTCAGTTAAAGATGCTGCTATGTATGTGATGACGAGATTGTCTTTGGTACCCAGGTTGACAAGCTTTGCTTCTTCAATGAGAATCAATGACTGTTCAGGCCTGTAATCACGAATCAGAGGAAGAGGAGAATCTTCATCCTCTTGTGCCTCAGAGAGGTTTTTACCAGGGGATACACCCTTTGTTTTTACAGTTTTATGATCAGATAGTGCCCCAGAGTGGTTTTCACTAGGGGATCAATTTTTCTCTTTTGTATTTTTATTTTCTATTTCATTTTTGCGGCTGAAGTTCTCCTCTTCCCCAAAGTATGCCTTTGGGTCTAGTTTGTAGACATATGGTGAGTTTTTCCCCCAGTCACTGCTTTGATCAATTTCTCCCATAAAGCTTAGGAGCGCGTCCTCACTTTGGAACTCATCAATGTGTACGCCACTTAGTTGGTCCCAGTCTATGAGTTTAGGATGGCAGAGGGGAAGGTCAATGAAGATGATGGAAAGTTGTTGTAGGACAACATTACCCATGAAGGTTTCATCATTAAAAACATTGTCATAAGCTCTCACAACTTTCTCTTCCGGGATATCTTCGATGTCAGCGATTTCGCCCAGGGATGGAAAAGAGGCAAAGATGTTTTCATTGGTGCCCCCATTCATGTAAGAGCCCATGCCAAGGCTCAGGTGCTTTTCTAGTTGGGTAGGTATAATAGGATCTTTCATACCTTTCTCATCATAACCAAGGCCACCTCCTTGGTAGTTCCATTTTTTTGTCACCAGTTTGTGCGTTGCGGGGTACTTATCTTTGAAGTACTCGATGTGACTTGTGTCCTTGGGTGGTGGATCTTTATATAGCCATTGGTTGATGTTTGGTGTCATTTCCTGGCCAGTCAGAGTACCCTTTGAGATAAGAGTGGTAGGACCAAATTGTAGTGCCTTGGTTGTCTCTGATTCTGTCTTTCTTAGATTAGGTTGGCGCCTTGAGTGTGTGGATCAATTGGTAGCGCTCCAACTGCGAAGGAATAAGATAAAATGTACTCACCACAACCTTTTTTGTTGATCTTGATTGTGGATAAGGTTGGAAGAGAGGATTGTTTATGGGTTTGAATGGGTTCAAGATGAACTGGTGACATAAGTACCAATATCGATCATAGGACAGTGATTGGAAAGTGGAAAGGATGTTTCCAACACATTGCAGTATGCGAAGGGATTGGGATCTACATGGATGGTGATCTTAGTGCTGTTATATGGGAATTTGATGCACTAATGGTAGGTGGAGGGGACGGCTTGCATAGAATGAATCCATGGGCGTGCAAGGAGGATGTTGAAGGGAAGGTCAAGATCAACAACATGACATAATGTATCCTGAATAACTGGGCCTACTTGAATGGGCAATGATACGGTGCCTTCAGAAGTATGCTCTAGGTTGTCATATGCCTTTATTGTGATGACATGATTTGCTATATCAGCTTCTGTGCAACCCAACTATTTTATGAATTTTAGAGTACACAAGTTTAGGGCCAAACCATTATCTATCATGACCCATTTGATGGAAAAATCTTTAACCATGACAACGATACAAAGTGAGAGATTATGATCGGGTTCTTTTGAGGGTACGTCAGTTGGTTTAAAGGAGACCCCACAAGATGTAGACATGTGTCTGATAAGGTTTTGGAATTTAGTGAGGTTGATGTCACTGGGAACATGAGATTCTTGCAAGGCTTTATTGAGGATCTCTTGATATGTGGGTGATGTGCGAAGAAGATCCAAGATGGAAATTTGGGCTGGAGTATTCCCTAGGTGTTCCAAAATGTTGTATTGGGTCCTAGCAGATGAGGCAGGACTGACACCTGTGACTGTTATCCTACCCCTACAAGTGGTGATGATGCATTGGTTATCAGTACCCTTGACATGGATGACATTGATGGAGGACTGGACTTGGGATATGTAGTCGATGAGATTATCGTAGTTGATATAGGCATTGGTATAATATTTTCTGTTGGCATTTTCTGCTTGTTTACCCTTCCCCTAATCAGAGGACTGGGTAGGATTTATTGGGCCTATACCTAAAGTGTGTTTAGGGAATGCATTTTGATAAATTTTAAGGCCTACATTTGGTGATGATTGGGAAGAAGAGTCCACTTCAATCTCCTTGCGGTCAATGAGATCCTGAATATAGTGTTTCAGCTTCATGCATTTGAGGGTGGTGTGTCCCTTAACACGGTGGTATTCATAGTACTTGTTGTCTTTATACCAAGCTGGCTTAGGAGTTGAGTCATCAAATGGCTGTGTTTTGGGATACACGACTTGGTTAGCTTGGACTAGCTTGCAGAAGATGACATTTATGGGTTCACCCAAAGGGGTAAACATGTGTTGTGGCGTATCGAAGCGCGAGGTCTTTGTTTCCCATGCGGGATTGATATAGCATTTGTCTGATTCATAGGACCTTGATAGTTGTGTTGATATGATGTCCCCGGAGGGGGATAAATAATCATGCCTTGAGTGTGCATATTTTTCTAGTAAGTCAGTTGGGAATACATGGGATTGAGCTATTGATACAGGGGAGGAAGTTGAGGGTACATTGGTGGTGCTTGCTGATAAGTCTGGGTAGGTGCATTGGAACTGGCTACCACAACCTGAACATGTTTGGTGTCAGTGACTCCATCTGTTACTACATTTTTTTTCTTGTTCCAGTATCATGTTCGATCATTGCTATGTTTGTCAGGCTGGGATTCTTTGTATTGCTTAATGGCACCCTCTTCTACAAGACCTCGTTCAAGATCCATACCTTTGATTCTGATGTCATGATAAGTTTGTATACAGTTCATGTGCATGTGATATGCAAGCTTAGGATGGAGGTTATTAATGAAGATTTTGATAAGATGTTGTTCTGGGGGTTGGTAAGTAAGCCCTTGCCAGCGCTGAAGATAATCGGCCAGGCTCTCTCCTCCCTTTTGTTTGGAATTGCATAGGTCAAGGAGTGAGAGTTCATTTTTGACATTATGTGCGTATTGGGCCACAAAATTTTCAGATAATTCTGTAAAAGTAGAGACTATGCCATAAGGAATTTTGTAGAACTATTCAAGAGTGGTTCCTCCTAAGCTTTTGGGAAACAATTTCATGAGGAAATTATCGCTATAGGCCACTTCTTGGCAGGCCATGAAGAATTCTTTCACATGACTCACAGGATCTCCCTTCCCCTGATTATTATCAAATTTTGGGGTCTCAAAGTGCTTGGGGAAGGGTATAGTAGTGATGGATCGATCAAATGAATAAGGACATACTTTCTCAAACTTGAATATTTTAGCCTCTTTCCTAGCTTTTATCTCCTTGAGAGCATTCTTCATTTCCTCCCATTCATGATTGATTTGTGAGGGAGGATTGTTAATCGTGATTGCATGGTTTCCTTGAATCTGATATGGATCAAATGGCGAGTATGGAGGATTCTGTGGGGTATATTGTGGTGTTTGGTATGATGGTTGCTAGTCAACGTATATGGGATGCTGTGGTGGAAGCTGTGGTTGAGGGGGGAATATTGTGGTGGAGGAAGTGTTGATGCTTGATAAGGTTGTTGCAACTGCTTAAAATATGCTTGTATTTGTTGCGGCGTTAGATAGGCGGGATGAGCTTGTTGCGCACCTATATAGGATGGAGGATAGGTGTTTTATGGTAGAATGCCCCCAGTGGGAGCATTGAATTGCAGTGGAGGTGGAATTGTTTGTGATGCAGTGGAAGATGGCATGGCTATATAATTGGTGGAATGAGTTTTTTTTTGTTGCGTGGGTTGGATGAAAAGATTAGCAAACTTTTGCAGTGGTTGTGCCATGAGGGGATTTGCCCCCTACATTTGTGGTTGTGGCTACTGTGTAGTTTGGATGGTGGGCTGTGCAGTTGCGAAGGGGTTGATTTGTTGCTATTGTGCTTGGGATGTGAATGGGTTGGTGATTTTCTGCTGCAGTTGTTGTTTTTGGAATGGTTGCTAAATGGATTGTTGCTGCTGAATAGGTTATTGTTGGATAGGTTGTTGTTGCTGCTGTTGGATAGGTTGGATGAGAATCTGGGGTATGATGAAGGGATTCATGGATGGTTGTGGTATGGAGGGACTTGGGTTGAACAACATTTGAGGTAAAACTGCTGGCATTCATTGTGATTGTGTTGCTGGTGGAGCAGGAAAAGTGGACCCTTGTGGAAATAAAGGTTGGTTATAGGCATTGGTAGGTGGCATGCCTGTGGTGAAGAAAGGTGGAATAGCAATAGAGACTTGGGTAATTTGATGTTGTGAACTAGTTGTTGCACTTTGAACGGACTGAGTAGGGATGGGTGGAATGGTGGTTTGCTGTGTGCTAACTGGTGGTGGTGGAAAGTTTGCAATGAATATTGGGATTGCTTGTGAAAGAGGAGTGACTGTGGCTTGCGGAGGTGCCTACATAGCAATAGGGGGTATTGTTTGTGTTGCTGATGTGGCATCAAGAGGCAGTGTTCCCGAGGTAGATGAGGGTGTTGTGTGCATGATGGGGGGTGGAATGGATGGATGAACTACATGTGTGATAAGAGTTCCCACTTGTAGGGCTTGTTGAAGTGGATCAAAAACTTCATTTCTAGTGGGATGAGGATGTTCCCCTGGAAGTGCCATAGGTCATGTGACAAGTGTGGGTATAATCCAAGGTGGGAGTTGAAGCCCTTGTTGTTGAATGTCCAAGAGTACCTGATTGCTGTTAAATCCACTCATGGCATTTACCATGTGGACATGCGTTGGATGGTTGATAAATGTTTCCACGGTACTCAAAGTAGGAGTTTCATTAGTGTCTACCCAGATATGTTCAATTTTATCGTTGGGTTGAGGCGCATAAGTAACCATGGTGTTGGTGTTTTCAATCATAGGATTAGATGAGCTAGTGGAAAGATTAGGATCCATGTTCTTCCTCTTCTTAGTGGCTCATGTGATAGGTGGCATGAAATGACTATCTTAAAGGAATATGAGATGCAAGATGTGATGCAAAAGATACGCCTAGGAAGCTAAGGGTGATGATACTAGGATTAGGATGTGTTTAGGATGATGGATGCACTTCTACGGATTAAGGATGACTTGATGTAAGAAAGGATTAAGGGTTGCTTTCCCTAGTGTAGGATCAAGTGGATATGATTGTCTACCTAAGACAAACTTGTGGTCTTTGGCGGATGAGATTCTTTTTAATGTGAACCAACCTTTTGATCAAGGTGATTAGGTTGCAAAAGACAAAGGGGATTATCCTAAACAATGCTTAGTTTAAGGACATTCAAGGATGGGGTTTGATTAAGATGTAGGTTTCTAGCAACTAAAAAGGGGATGCAATACCAAGTGAGGGATGTGATCAAGGATGCTTTGGGTGATGATTAGGATGATGCTAGGCTGATTAGGATTGATTTGATTAATGTAGGATCATGCTAGGATGAGTGTGTGATGTGTTCCTAAAGATGAAAACCTAAGGGAGGTCCTAAAATGCAAGCTAAGTGAGCTTAAGAAGAGGAGGAACTTTTGTTTGTTGTGGTAAACTGACTAGTCATATTGCTCAAATCCAACAAAAGTAGAGTTTAGATGATATTTTCCCATGAAATGAGTAACCTTTTTGTTGTAGATCACTTTGTCAAATTCTTCCTATTTATGAATCTCTTGTTTGATAGAATCAATGATGTGTTGGTACTTGGTAGCCTCTCGGGTTGTGTTTTTCTGTTCTCTTTGCACGGGTGGTAACAAAGTTTTTACCTTCTTATGTTTCTTGGAATCGGTCATGTCCTATAAATAGATTTGATCTTGGATGAATAGTTGGAGGTTTTAGGACATATCTCATAAAAGACCAAATTTTGAAAATTAGAGCCCAAGGTAGTCTTCGCAAAGGGACATTGTCTTGATAATTTGGAGAAAGTTTGATCTTGTTCTAATTTTCAATAGATTTTTTCCATGGAAAGAACCAATTTCAGCATAGTCAAACCAGAAAATAACAAGCATGTGTCTAAAAATAATTTGAAAAGGGACAAAGCAACCTTGAAGGATACAAGCACGTGACAAATTTGAATATTGGATATTATGTTGTGTTTCAGATTTGCAAATGTTTTTCAAGCACTTCAAGCACAAAATCTACCTAAGGAATTGGCATAGCATGAAAATAATTACTTGTAAGCTTAGGCACACACACAAGAGCTAATCAAAATACAGCCGTCACCAAGCACACAATGGCTCTAGTCATGATGCTGTATTGTCCGGTTCCAAATGCTCAGGGTGGCATGAATGTACGAGTGATCTTGGGGAAGTTACCATCTTCCTTGCACAAGCATTATCACCTTTTAGGGGTATTCCAGGTAGCTTCTAAGCCTAGAGTGTTTAGTAAGGTTCTCTGTTCGATCGTATCCTCTATGTCCGCGCAAGCACGATTCAGGCGTATATCCCCATAGAGCATCTTGACAAAAGTGGTCACGTAAACATGATTGAGATTGTGAGGCCGCACTTAAGTTAGACGAGAGCCAAATATAAGCTCAAATTCTAATCGAATCCCAAGGCTTTAACCCCAAAGAGTAAATTTGATTAACGTGAGTTAGAGTGGTGTGGCTTACACCTCATTCTCACGTGGGTAATTCCTGGGAGATTTTTTCCTCAACTGGCAGGCCCATCTAAAGGATTCAAAGTAAATTGGATTGGCGACAAAAAGGAGTTTAGATTTTTGATTCTCCCATAAGGGGAAAAGAGCATACTCTCCTATCCAGTATCATTTTTTCCACAAGCACGCAATATAAGCTTTGTTCTTTCCCAAAATATTTAATTGTTCAACACTAAGTGTGTCTAGGTTTTTGATCTTCCCAAAAGGGAAGAGAACATAATCCCCTAACACTCACTTAGGATTAGAAAAGAAAATCTAACTAATTAGTATATGTGCCTAAAAAGATTAACACAAACATGATCATTTGGTCGATTTTGATGTGAGGCAACCTGCAAGACAAATGTGAGTAGTTTCAAAGTTATGTCTTTGACAAGTGATGCTGCAAGACAACTGATTAGTAGTCTTAAATTCAACCTTTGAAAAGCGTTAAAAACACAAAAACCACTTAAAAATTGTTAGTATATGATAAAACCAATTTTGACAAAGCGCAGACGCCAGTTTATAAATTGAAGATGTTGGTTCATGAACCAACATTTACGCAGATGCCATTGTACCTATAAGCGCAAAAAGACAACAAAAGACAACAGAAAAAGTTAGCTCTTTCTTTTTTCTAGTCTTTAATCAGATCAAATTCAGCCATTTCAAACTTTCCAAACATTAAAAAGCTAATGTTCCTTAAGAATCTATCAAGATTTGTTTCTCTTAATGAATTTTTAGCATTATAACACCTTGTAAAATAGATCTCTGCTAAAAAATAGAATGCTAAAATGTTCAAAATCAGTAAGAAACACAAAAAATCTTGATAGATGACAAATGATGTTTGGGAAAATTTTAAACAATCAAGTCCAGGAGGAGATGTTAGTCCAGGTTGCAAACGCGGGTTCAGCATAGATTCCAGATGACAGTTCAGGGAGAACTGACGTTTGCACAGACGCCTCTACGTAAAATGCAGACGCTCATTCGCGTGCTTGGGAAAATTTGGAAGAAATAAGACTAGAAGTTAGAAGAATTTAGGGACGTAGGTCCCACCGGGCATGCCAGAATGTGTATGGTGAATTCTTCAATCTGTTGGGAGCAAGCTCAAACATAAAACGTTAGTGGAGTTAGCACATACAATTGATTCAAAGACATATGAAAGAGCAAGAAAGCAACAAAGAACTCAACATAACATCAGATTGAACTAAAACAAGTGAGCACCCTACTTAACTTGTTTGATTTGTTCTTTTTATGGAATTTAGGTGTGCTCTCTCAAACACACTAAATACAATGGATCCCAATGCCAATGCAAGATTGATAAAAATGAAGGAATTCAAGAACTAGTATAAGGAACTAGTCTCAAATCCTTCAAATGATGATCTAAAC
>MU227974.1:2605411-2640227 GCA_018584345.1 Thuja plicata | reverse complement strand
TATATATATATATATATATATAAGGTTACCTTGGTGAAAACCTGGCAAACAAGCACCTTGGCAACAACAAAAAAATTCAAAAAAAGAGAAAAGTAAAGAGAAACACAATCGCTCTCTCAGTGAAAACCTAGCAAATAGGTACTATTGGGCAGGTACCTTTGTGAAAACCTGATAAACAGGCACCAAGTGTTAAAATCCCACTTCGCCATCAATGAACTCCAAAAGATTAAAGCTTGTGCTCCCCACATGCAAGATTGAGTACCCAAGCTATTTTCAAAAGCACAATCCCCTTTGAGCATCACACTTATCCATGGTTTGTACTGGTTCACCAGACTAGGGGCAATTCCAAAAAAGTCTTGAAAAAATCCCCAAAAAAATCTTAAAAGTCATCAAAAATCCTAAAAAGAGAAAAATTTCCTAAAAAATCAATCATCATCAAAAAAATCAAATATTGTAAAATATCAGTAATAAATCATCTCTCTTATCAACAAGTGAATGGCGATCAAAAAATCAAGCAAATGTCAAAACTACGAGCTTCACAAATCGGCAATGGACTCATATGACTTAGCTTTATCAATGATCCAATCTGTCAACAATCAATGATTCAATCAATCATCAATCAAACTATCAATTGTCTTACACAGTGATGGGTATACTCAAAACCAGACAGATAAGTCTTATATGAGTCATCCATTCCTAAAACCAAACACAATCAAGCATCAAAATTAAGAAAATCAAGGAACAGTAAATTGTTGACTAGGTGAGTCATGTAAGTTAATTATCAATTTAGCTTTCATGATTATGTTCTTACGCTACTCAAGGATACCACTGAGTGATGAGACTAGCTATGATAGATCATGATCTTGTTTTCTTTGATTTCTATTTGTGAACTATTTTAATTTGAATATGGGGCAATGATGATTCATGATAATTGTGGTAGGAGCTATCACATATCTGGCAGCCACGCAGTTCCATGATCTGAGATAACCCTTGGAAAAGAATTGAATAATCCTTATCTGTTATCAAAAAATCATAGCGAAATCCAAATGGTCAGTATCTAGGTGCATTTGGTTTTCTTTCTTTGTTATTTTACTTATTGCTATCAGAGATCATAGCGGTATCTAGATGGTCAATATTTGGGTGCATATGGTTCTCTTTCTTTTTAAACAGAGATAATAGCGGTATCAAGATGTTCAATATTTGGGTGCATTTGGTACTGTTTCCTTTCAGTTATCTACTTCTGGTTTTCAGAGATCATAGCGGTATCCTGATGGTCAATATCTGGGTGCATTTGGTTCTCTTTCTTTTCAAACAAAGATAATAGTGGTATCCAGATGGTCAATATTCGGGTGCATTTGGTTCTCTTTCTTTTCAGTTATCTACTTCTAGTTTTCAGAGATCATAGCAGTATCCAGATGGTCAATATCTAGGTGCATTTGACTCTCTCCCTTTTCACAATAAGGTGAAATAATGAATAAAATTGGAAAGTACGATAACGACTTGGTTTCATCACTCATTCTTTCATTCAGTTCCAAAACTAATCTCTCACTAACTATCTTTTAACTAACACATGCATTTACTTAGACACATTGTGAATTTTAGGTTTGCATTCATTTATTACATAAGAAAAATAAAAAAACATGTGCATGGGTAAAAGCACAAAGCTGTGTCACATTTCAAGACCACTTATCAACACAACTAAATTTGAGTATTTCTAACTAAAATTTAATTTTCGTCAAACATATGGTCTAGCTAGATACATTATAGCTAAGTTAGATAAGTGGTTAAACTTTTCCAATTGGAAATGTATATTAAATGCATGTTTTATACCAATTTGGGTTCAATTACCAAAGTAATAAAATTATTTCAGAAAAGCGATGTTTCAATAACCCCTACTCTTTTTAATGATATTTTAAAAAAATATAAAAATACCCTTTTGTAGAGATTATAGTCAAGATTATTTTGATATAAATTTAATAGTATCTTGATAAGATCTAATATATTATAATTTCAAAATACAGCTAGTAGTTATTTTAACATTCAAGAAGATGTTGCTTCAAACAAATAAATAAATAGTAAATCATATCAAAAAAAATTTAAAATTTATATTTAACACTAGGAGAGAGTCCTCTTCAAGAATATGTAATTCTTTTTCTAAATGGTGTAGATTTGATAGGGGAAATTTGGTGGGAGATGAAAACCGTCGATTTCAGATAAGTTCAAATTTGAGAAGTTATAATGGAGAAAATATAAATTAAAAACCAATCTTTCTTCTTTTCTGCATTAGATATACAATTGATCTATAACATATTTTGAAATCAGAGGAAAAATAGATTACTTTCATATACTTGTTTGGTGGGAACTAGACCCCAGATTTTTAGCAGTTTTCAACAATTAAAAATGGACTTCAAAAATTAAAAACCTATGTTAATTCTTGTTCAAATTTGTTTTTTAAAAATTATAGGCATAATGTTCATCCATTTTTACACATTTCATCATCCTTAAATTTTTAAACACAAATGCCACTTTTATGTCGTTAAAGTTGAACAATTTGCATGTTGTGGACCTTTTCCTTTATAAAAGTGTGACACAGGTTTGTACTTTTACCCACATAGTAGATCATATAATCAATGCATCCATCATTAATAAAATCATAACTAACATGGGAGTGCATTCATCATCATCATCATATAGTGATTCAAAAGTATCAACAAATTAATGCTCATCTGACGCATTTTTATGCTTAAGTTTTTGAGAGGTTTATAGTCCACTTGTTGTCACTAAGGCAAGCTGGGGCAATATCAAAATAGAAGATTCTTTGACACAATGTGACAAGCCACATTGTATCAAAGAGGGACGAATGTAGAAATCCTAAAATGGACAAACTTGCGACCTTACACTATTTTTCATCTATTAATTAATGGTTTTTTAATCATTAATTAATCATCTATTTCTTCTAAATCTATTCCCCAAATTATTTAATCATTTCCTCAAAATTAATTAAATAATTAATTTTATTTAATTAATTAACCTTAATTAATTAATCTTCATTAATTAATTAAATTCAATTTCCTAAAGTTTAAATTTAAATATTTAAACTTATTAATTAATTATTCTAATTAAATTAATTTAATTTCACTCAATAATTTTATTCTAAATAAAAAAGAATTTAATTATCTCATGTTTGAATACTTGAATTTCAAAAATCAATTAAATATTCAAATAAATCCTTTCTCAAGTTTAAAAAGGTAACTCTTGATCAACTTTTCAGTTAACTAAACATCTGCTCTTGTCTCCAAGTTGAAGAGGTAGAGTTTACTGGTTGCTTTTCAGTTAACTAAAACATCCCCTTTTCTCTCCAAGTTGAAGATGTGAAGTTTACTGGTTGCTTTTCAGTTAACTAAAACATCCTCTCTTCTCTCCAAGTTGAAGAGGTGGAGTTTACTAGTTACTCCTCAGTTAACTAAAACATCCCCTCTTCTCTCCAAGTTGAAGAGGTGGAGTTTATTGATTGCTTCTCCAATTCCTTTTGATCTCAACCATTCACTCTCCAATCTCTAGAATCGATCTCATTCATCCAAATCATTTTTCATATTCTATATAATCAACCATTCTCAACCATTTGAAGGATCCGAGATTTCATGCTTTGTGCACACTTACTTTGCAGGATTCTTGCAAAGCATCAAACATTCTTGTGATCATACCAATATCATTTTCTCAACACTCCCAAGTCATAGACACTGTCGATACCAATACTGAGCACCATTCATCCAACATCTCAGAAGGAGTAGAGAGAAGCAATAGAAGCTTCAAGCATTGTGGTTTGCATTCATTTGTTTTCCGCTATCTTTATTTTTATTTTATTGTCCTTAGATTCGTTCTTAGTATTTTTGATTGCTTCCCCCATTGAAAATCAGTGCTACTAACCTTCGTTAATTCGAGTTGGAGTAGGATTGGATTTACACAGATACCTTATCAAAAGAACAAACTAAGGAGGAAGCTGAACATAGAGAACTACCACCGAATGATGAAAATGGAGAACTACCACCACCTACTGAGCATGTTCTAGCTAAGTATGTGAGAAGACACCACTCAACAAGCAAGATTATTGCAGACAAGAATACTGGAATTATGACAAGAAGCAAGGCAAGAGATAATACATGCTTAATTTCTAAATTAAAGCCAAGAAGAGTAAAAGATGCATTGGAGAATGAAGACTGGGTTGAAACTATGAAAGAAGAGATAGATCATATTTAATTTTAAAATAAATGCGATAAATTTCATATAAATAAGTAATATTTCCAAATAAATAAAATAACTAAACTTGAAAATAAAAATACTCATATAGAAAAAAATAA
The DNA here is from genome assembly GCA_018584345.1 of Thuja plicata. Classification (NCBI taxonomy): domain Eukaryota; kingdom Viridiplantae; phylum Streptophyta; class Pinopsida; order Cupressales; family Cupressaceae; genus Thuja; species Thuja plicata. The sequence continues at coordinate 2,635,869 of MU227974.1, read as the reverse complement.
TAACTAGGCACCAGGAAAACATTCCCACATATTTAATTTTAAAATAAATGCGATAACTTAAATCATTTTTCATATTCTATATAATCAACCATTCTCAACCATTTGAAGGATCCAAGATTTCATGCTTTGTGCACACTTACTCTGCAAGATTCTTGCAAAGCATCAAGCATTCTTGTGATCATACCAATATCATTTTCTCAACACTCCCAAGTCATAGACACTGTCGATACCAATACTGAGCACCATTCATCCAACATCTCAGAAGGAGTAGAGAGAAGCAATAGAAGCTTCAATAATTGTGGTTTGCATTCATTTGTTTTCCTCCATCTTTCTTTTTATTTTATTGTCCTTAGATTCGTTCTTAGTATTTTCGATTGCTTCCCCATTGAAAATCAGTGCTACTAACCTTCGTTAATTCAAGTTGGAGTAGGATTGGATTTACACAGATACCTTATCAAAAGAACAAACTAGGGAGGAAGCTGAACATAGAGAACTACCACAGAATGATGAAAATGTAGAACTACCACCACCTACCGAGCATGTTCTAGCTAAGTATGTGAGAAGACACCACTTGACGAGAAAGATTATTGGAGACAAGAATACTGGAATTATGACAAGAAGCAAGGAAGGAGATAATACATGCTTAATTTCTAAATTAGGGCCAAGAAGAGTAAAAGATGCATTGGAGAATGAAGATTGGGTTGAAACTATAAAAGAAGAGATAGATCATATTGAAAAGAAAAACACATGAAATTTAGTACCGACACCTAAAGATAAAAAAGTTATTGGTACAAAGTGGATTTTTAGAAACAAATTGAATGAACATGGAGGTGTAATCAGAAAAAAAGAAAGACTGGTTTGCAAGGGGTATACACAAGAAGAAGGTATTGATCATGGTGATACTTTTGCACCTATTGCTAGATTAGAAGGATTTAGAATTCTACTAGCATATGCAGATTAAAAAGGATTTAAAGTTTATCAAATGGATGTCAAGTATACATTTATAAATGGTATTATTGGAGAAGAAGTATATATAGAACAACTTGAAGGTTTTGTTGAGAATACTAATAAGGACATGGTATGTAAACTGCACAAAGAACTATATGGTTTGAAACAAACACCCCAAGCACGGTATGAAAGGTTGCATTCATATCTAATCAAGATAGGATTTCAAAGAACAAGTGATAATAGTAATGTGTATTTGAAATGTGATAGTAATAACAAGATTTTGATTGCTGAAATATTTGTTGATGATATTATTTTTGGAGAAAATAACACATTATGCAGATCTTTTGTTGAAGAGATGAGAAAGGAATTTGAAATGTCCATGATAGGGGAGATACAATTCTTTCTTGGACTATAGATTCAACAAGTCAAGGATGGTATCTACATTACATAATCAAAGTACATCAAGGAGATCCTAAAGACTTTTAGTATAGAAGACACAAGACCAGTTGGAACACCAATAGTTACTAGTTGCAAGTTATCAAAAGAAGATGAGTCAAAGGAAGTGAATGAGACACTCTACCAATCAATGATTGGTAAGTTACAATATGTTGTACATAGAAGACCTGATATTGATCATGCAGTTGGTATTGCTGCAAGATTTTATGCCGATCCAAAGGAATCACACATGTTTGTAGCCAAAAGAATATTTAGATATTTGAAAGGAACCAAAGACTTCGGTTTACTATACAAGAAAGGAGGAAATTTTGAGTTGAAGGTCTACACTGATGTTTATTGGGTCATAAATATTAAGGATAGAAAAAGTACAAGTGGAGGAGCTTTCTTTTTATGAGAAAGATTAGTGACATGGCTGAGTAATAAACAAAGTTGTATATCTTAGTCTACTACTCAGGCTGAATATGTTGCTGCAACTATGAATTGTGCAAACATTGTATGGATCAAACAACTACTTGAAGGTATACAAGAGGAGATTACCAATCCAATTACTATTTTCTATGATAATACTAGTGATATAAACATATCAAATAATCTGGTGATGCATTCTAAGACAAGGCATATTTCTATCAAGTATCATTACTTGAGAGAACAAGTTCAAGACAAGCATTTGATGTTGGAGTATGTGAATTACAAAGATTACTTTGAGTATCTCTGAGGTAAATTAGGGGTCCTACCTCTATCTAACATTCACTAGAGCAAGATTCACGCTGCATCAATTCTAGGATTAAATAGAATATCTATTTTGTGAGTTGATGCTAGTGTTCACACTTTAGGTGATGCCTAAAGTTGTGAAAAATAATTATGTATGAAATGAGATATCAATACATGCAAGGTATAATTCACTGCCTGAACAAGTTTTCAGGAGTATGCACCTTTGGCATTGATGTCAAAGAGGGAGTATGCTTAATTGATGAATACTGAGATTGAGGGAGAATGAGTGAAATATGTTAAAGGGAGATTGATTGTTAATTACATGAGAAAAGAGAGAATGAGAATTGAACATAGAAGGAGAAAAAGATCAAACATATTAGAGGGAGTAAATAAATATTAGAGATGTTAAAGTATGCCATCATCAATTGATAGTGTTGCCACCAATGCCAAAGAGAGAGATTGTTACTCAATTGATGGTGATGATGATGAAGACCAAGATTAGAGGTATACAAGATTATAGAAAGGATTAGACCAGTTGTTATGTTTTCATTTATGTCAAGCAATTGATTTCTGGTTCATATTGAATTGCCACATCTTTCAGAGATGAGTTAATTGGGTAGTTAATAAAGATTAGACAATGACAAGTTCATATTGATATAGTTGTGTTAAAATTTACATATGAAGTTAAAAAGCCAGTAATATGATGGGAAAGTTAGTAAAATAAAATTGTTTAGTTACCAAGCAAGATGAAACCTATCGGTAAAAGGGATGTGTTTTTTGGTAAGAGACACCGATACACTAAGCCACCAAGCGAGCCAAGACACTGAGTTCAGAAGTTAGTTACCAAGTGGAATAGTTATTAGAAACAAGGATAAGAACACATTTAATGGCAAGCCACACTGATCTAGAAGATTCCAAGGATGATGAAGAAGTTAGTTACAAGATATACACATAAGAAAATTCAAGGTAGATATCTATGGTAAAGATTAAGCGGCAAAACTGATGATACTGATTCCAAGAAAAGTGCAAGTCCCGAGGAGATGGGAAGTGGTTCACTGAGTATCAAATTCAGTGAATAAAGTTAAAAAAGTTAATCTGACAGTTGAGATTGATTTAAGGAAAACCTAATCAACGATATTAAGTTTCAAAAAAACATAGTCTATATAAAAATTGAGATCGTATGAAGTAAAGGCTGGCAATTTGAAGTGTGGATGTCCTACTGAGTGATGCAGTGAAGAAAAAGAGGAGAAATTTGAGTCTAGAGAAGAGACAAATGAAGTATTGATGCAAGTAGTCATAGAGAGCATAAGGGATCTGATCAAGAAAGAGGTAGTTGCAAAATTACAGATGAAATTATATATTGTTTCTTATTTACATTTGTAACAGATAAAATCTCTTAATCAAGTGGACTTAACAGTCTTATTGTAAAATCCTTGTGAAAGGTGGTGTTCTAAAAGAGTGTTCAAAGACCTCTAACCAAGCCACTCCTAACAGGGTGAAGATCTTAATAGATCTAAGGTAAATCCCCTAACAGTGTCACATATAGCAATGTGCATTGTAATCTTTAACATGATTGGCTTTTAACTGAGCATACTTTAGAAGAGTATTTTCATTTGTGGGTGACAATTTCCACAGAGGTTTTCCCCAAATTGGGTTTCCTCATTAAATATGGTGTTATATGTGTTGAATTTTCTTTAAGCATGATATTTACTATTTACTTAAGTTTCTGAATGTTTTAGTAAAGTTATTTGGTGATTTGGTTGTTGCTGTAGTTTGTTTTACCGAGTTGAATCAGAGTTAAGTTTTAAAGTTTAAATTATCATAGTTTTCTAATTCACCCCTCATCTCAGTTAACCAACACTTCTTAGATGTGCTCTTTTTAGAATTAACTACACCTACAGGATCAAGATTAACATGGATGTTATAAGAAATATTTTTATCCTGGGGAAAAGGTGCACATTGTGGCTCTACACAAGCTTCATCCTCACTCATCTTTAGTTTTCCCAATCTTTTCTCTCGCAACCACTTTTTTGTTCTCCTGATCACATTAAATATTATAGTTTGTATACTGTCTTCCTCATTCCTCCTCCAATCTATCTCATGCAAGGGATCTACCTACACTCTATCTAAGAAATCTAAGTCCAACACTTGATCTCCATCTTTTTATTCAACACATTTTATATCAACAAGAAGCCTCATACTAATAATTTGTTTCAAAGTGAAAGGAGACCATAATATTCTTCACACCTAAAAATTGTCTTCAGAATCCTCCTAGTAATCTTCTTGCTGAGGAATATGGGTTAAACCTTCCTTCATACCTAGGTAAGAGTGTGAAAAATTCTTATTGTCAAATTTGGATTGAGCAACATAAGTTTTGAATTTAACCTCTTAATCTTTGCCACAAAATTTAGGGCATAGGATCTGGTTTTACAACAATAATGACCAAGTTCAATAGGAAATGTTACTCCTAAAATATTCTTTCCTTTTAAGCTTTTATCGATGTGTGCTAATTTCTTGTATACTTCTGTGAGAACTAGATTATCCAGCACATACCTAGGTAGCTTTAAGTGCTCACCTTTAAATCCTCCTACCCTTATATACATGAACCTGGCAAATTGTATAAATTAGCTACCATAAGTACTAATCAATTGAACTGCTTCTCCAGATAACCTCTTGTTCACTCTTCCTTGTAGCTTAAATAATAATCGAGCAAAGAACACATCGTTTACCCTGTTAAATTTCTTTGAGCTCTTCTGTAGTTGCAGTAGAGGGTAATACTCATAAATTTTCATCTCCAGAACCAAAGGTTCATGTGGTAAGCCAACCCATTCCCTGGTACAAGACAATAGATAGAAAAGAAAAGAAGACATATAAAATCCTCACATCCCGAAAAAATTCACCAACCCTTCATGTAATATCTCTTCTATAAGCTCACCCCAGTCTAAGAATTTATACCCATTCAGCATCACCTGAATGTAGAAGACCATCCAACCCTCCCAATAAGAAGTATGCTGGTTTCCTTTTACCCTACTCAGTAGAATCACCAAATCTCAAATTTCTGGAATGAAATGCTCATGGGTGAGGGGACTTGGGAGTCGAGAACCACCCTTTTGTGTATTCAGAAGCCAACTCCTTGCAATTATACTTCTATACTCCCTCTTATTTTCTGAGAAAAATGAATAAGATGTTCCTATGGTCCATGCTTCATAAGGCTCTCTATCAAGAATTCCCATGGTGGACATTATGGTTCCTCTATCTATTCTTTCTAATATTTCCCTAGAAACAGTACAGATGCATCTCTCATCTTTGTCATACCTATTCATACATTCCAACACTAGCTTATGACAAGGGGCTACAATGGGAAAAGTTGTTTCTTCTATTAAACCACTTTCGTTCACCATATCTACAATTGAACCTTCCTTAAGGTTCTTTCTGTAATTTCTTCTACAATAACCCATAAAAGAGCCGTAACTCCCATCTATGGAATTGAACTAAAAAGGCTAGAGGAACACTCTAATTTTGGTATAGAGGGTCTATTATACTTCATTTTACTAACCATACAATTCCAATAAAATAAAACAAAGGAATCCGAGCAGGGAACTTTAACTTACTACACTTCAACATATTTCTAAGTTACAAAGGTCAAGGTTTTAAAAGACTCACCAGAATTCATCAAATTTTCCAGTCCACCGCACCATTGAAATTACCTTCGTCAGTTTTTTGCCCCACTAGATTTAAAAGGCTTAGAAAAAATGAAGAGAGATGCATCCTTTATTAATAGAAAGTGGCAAATTTTCCTAAATTTCAACACACTTAAACATTCACAATCCCTGCGTAGATTAATAATGAATTGACATTTCAAACCAGTCGAGCTCAATGTTTAATGATCACCTTTCCAAAAGAAAATTTTTAAAATTTGAAGTCCCCAAAATATTCCCCATTCATACTCCACTTATTTCCTTAATTGACCATCCAAAACTCAAAATTTTTTATATGCAAATACCAAACTTTGAACTTTGAACTTCGAACCAAAAGAGGTTCAACGTTCAAGTTCAAATTGATTAAAATGGACTAGACCCATGACTCACAAAAACGTGATGGCTTCTTTAATGATTTAAGACACATGGACCTATGGTTGCACTAATTAATTTTAACTTTGAAATTTGAACCTTTTAGGTTCAAGGTTCAAGTTCAAATTGGAGAAGACAACCTATGTAATGACTTAGCCAAAATGAAGCCACAGTAGCAAAAGTCGCGCAAGTAGAAAATGAACATAGGAGTTTGAACTGAGACTTGGTTCAAATTAGAGGTTCAAAAAGGGGCTTAATACATTACTTGGTGGAGAAAGATTTCATAAATATACAATTTAACAACAATGAAAATTTGTGGGGTAACATTGGCTCTAAATAGGGACCTATACCACAAACAACAAGGAATGAACCCTAGGATTTCTGGTTACACAATTGGGCTATGGATTCGATAAGGCAAAATTTCACAACAAAAAATTACAAACCTAAGCACAAGAAAAATATTATATACAAAAGGGGAAGGAAGGAAATTACATTTGACACAATTTGAAATCTTGCCTATTAAAGGATAGGGGAAGAGGCGTTCCATCAAGGTACATCAACTTAAATGAATTTGGCCCCAACACTTGATCAATCACAAATGGCCCCTTCCACAAGGATTCAAATTTTCCATTGGCTCCTTTGGGTTCTTTGTGCCTATCCTAGAGTAAAACTTGATCATCTTTCATGAATTTCCTTAGCCTAGCCTTACGATCAAAAATATATGTCACCCGAGCTTGATGTTGTGTGATATGATCAATAAGAGTCTCACATTTCTCTTCAATCTTCAAAAGATACATGATCTTTTTTTCTAATGGATTTTGAAAACTATTATCTTCTATCACTTTTTGCAATTTAGTAGGGGAAAGCTCTAGGGGTAATGATAACTGACTATCTATGCCATATACAAGTTCAAAAGGCATCATGCCTATTGCTTTTTTTGGAGAAGTCCTGTCTGCCCATAATGCTTCATACAATCTTCTATGTCAGTCTTTTACATTATCACTCACCAACTTCCTCATAATTGCAATCAATTTTTTATTTCTTGATTCAGCCCACCCATTTCCATGTGGATAGTAATTAGAGGAATGAGAGATAAGTACATTGTGATCATATAAGAAAATCTGCAATTCCTGTTAGGATAAGTTTTAAGCATTGTTAGCTACTATCTTATGCGGCACTCCAAACATTACCAAGATGTATTCTTTCAGAAAATCACAGACTACTTTTGAAGTTGTCTTTCTTATCAGAATCATCTCTGTTACTCAACTGATGGAGATGATGATGAAGACTGAGATAAGAGGTATACAATTTTGTAGAAATGATTAAATCAATTGTTATTTTGTCATTGATGTCAAGAAATTGATTTCTGGTTCATATTGAATTGCCATCTTTCAGAGTTGATTTAATTGGGCAATAGATAAAGATCAAAAAATGATAAGTTCATATTGAGATAATTGGTTTCTACTTTATCATGTCAGTAAAGAAGATTAGACAAGTTGGTAATACTAAAGAGTTAAGTTACCAAGCAGAAAGAAGTCTGTTGGTAAAGGGTTATGTAAGTTGGTCAGGATGTCGAGACATTAAAGCACCAAGCAGTGCATGTTATTCACCGAACAAAGAGTTAGTTTCCAAGCATAATAGATGATAGAAATATGGATAAGAACACATTTAATGGCAAGCCACAATGATTTGTAGGATTCCAAGAATGAAGTAGAAGTTTTTTACAAGATCTATGCACGCAAAAATTCAAGGAAGAGATCTATGGTATAGATTAAGCGGCAAAAGTGAAGGTTTTATTTCCAAGAAAAGTGCAAGTTCCGAGGTGATGCCGAAGTAGCTAACCAAGTTTCAATTTCATTGAACTAGTTTAAAAAGTTGATCTAACGGATTACCGTGATTGAAGGAAAACCTAATCAAGGAGATTAAGAGAAAAATGGAGTCTATTTAAAGGATGAATTTGAATAACAAAGAGCTGGAAATTTGAAGTGTTGAAGTGCTACCAAGTGATGCACTAAAGAGAAAATATGAGCCTTGAAAAGAGCCAAATGAAGTATTGATGCTAGTATTTAGAGAGCACATAAGGGATTTGATAAAGCAAGAGGTTGTTGCAGTTTTACATATCATTTTATACACTATTTCTCATTTGCATTTTTAATAGAGAAATATCTTAACCGAGTGGAATTAATAAGTCTTATTGTAAAATTATTGAGAAAGGTGACATTCTAAAAGAGTGTTCAAAGCCCTCTAACTAGGCCACTCCTAACAAGGTGAAGATCTTAACAGGTCTGAGGTAAATCCCCTAACAGGGTCACATATAACTATGTGTATTGTAATATTTAACAGGATTGGCTTTTTAACTGAGCATACTTAAGAACAATATTTTCATTTGTGGGTGACAATTCCCACAGAGGTTTTTCCCAAATTGGGTTTCCTCATCAAATCTGTTGTTAAAGTGTTGAATGTTTCATGTGCATGATATTTATTGTTTATGCAAGTTACTATTTGAGTTATTGAAATTATTTGGTGATTTGGTTACTGCTGATGTTTATCCTACCAAGTTGAATCAGATTTGAGTTTTAAAGTTTAAAGTATCATATTTTTCTAATTCAACCCCCCTCTTAGTAATCCAACAATTGGTATTAGAGCCAAGTACTCTAAGAGATAAGTTTAAAAGATTTGAGTTAAAGTTCCGAAGATGTATACAAGGGAGGCACCAAAGTTAAATAAGGATAACTTTTTTACATGGAAAAACATAATGTGGTTGCACCTATCTGGTATTGGAGTGTATGCACTATACTATCTTGACAATGAGTATTCACCACCGCCATTTGGACCCTTGACACTTGAGAAGATAAGAGAAAGACAAGACCACACACAAGTAATGATTGAGATATCAATTACTCTCACAGATCTGGAGTTTAATGAAATTAAAGATTGTGATATAACAAACTAGATGTGGGATACAACTGAATTGGTACATGGTGGAGATCAACATGTTTAGAAGGCAAAAAATGAAAGCTTAAGAGGACAATTTGATGCTATGAGAATGAAAGGAGGTGAAAATATTGCACTATACAATGCAAGACTGAAAGAAACTGTGAATGCTATCAGAGGTGCTGGAGGAAAGACAACTGAAGAATATATGAAAATAAAACTTTTAAGGACACTGTTACCTATGTATGTCATCTGAGTATCTGCAATAGAAGAATTGAGATCCATTCCTCAGATGACTGTTTCATTGGATGCTACTAATGGTAATTTGATTATTTTTTAGCTTAATGATTTTGATAATAGTTTACTTGCTACTTCTAAAATTAAGTTTGCATTTAAATCATCTTTGAAGATTGGAAGTTATAGTGAGTCTAGACCGAGTGATGGTTATGCAAGTAGTGATAGTGAAAGATTCTATAGTTGCAAGAGTGGTTTAGAAGAACTATATGCTGAATGAAGCAAATGAAAGAGAGTTTGAAGCTCTAATAGCTAAAATAATACAAAGAGGTAAAGGCAAGTACCGAGGTAAGCCACCCTTGAAATGTTTTAAATATAAAAATATTGGACACATTGCGACAAGATTCCCTGAGAATGACAGCGATGAGAAGAAAGACTACCGAGATGAAAACAAAAGAGAAAAAAAATTCAAGAGATTTGAAAAATAAAGGTAAGAAGTCATTTCATATTGCTAATGAAGGACTAACTGATGATGACATAGATGATGATGAAAAAGAGGAAGTTTTATATGTTTCCATCAAGGATAATTATGATGAAGAAAAGCAAGAGGAAAAAGCCCTAATATCATATGTAAGAAAGAATGATACCTAGATTATAGATAGTGGGTGTTCACACCACATGACTGATGACACACTTAAGTTCACTACTATGGAAGAACATGATGGAGGATATGTTAGATTTGGTAATGATGCTCCATATCCTATGAAAGGTAAAGGTTCTATAATTCTGTTGAATAATACCAGATGTGATGATGTATATTAGGTTGAAGGACTAAAGTACAATCTATTGAGTGTGGCACAACTAAACAATATAGGACACTGATTATAATTTCAGTATGGAAAGGTAAAAGTATTTTATCAAAAAGGAAGTTTGATTTCCACTAGAGAACAATCTAAAGCTAACCTATTTTACCTTGATACATCTACTAAGAGTTTTTTATGTGCTAAAGTTGAAGAGGCTTGGTTATGACACAAGAGGTTATGTCATGTAAATTTTGATAATCTAATTAAAGTAAGGAAAAAGAATAGATTAAGAGGTCTACCGAGATCAGAGAAAACTGAGATTAATGTCACATGAAAGGAATGTCAAGTTGGAAAAATGACTAAGTCAATTTTTACAATTAAGTCTTATGTTCAAGGAATTTTGGACTTAGTGCACACTGACCTATGTGGACTGATGAGAACACAAAGCTACTATGGTGATAGATATTTTATTTTGTTTGTTGATGATTATTATAGAATGATGTATGCCATGTTTTTAAAATAAAAATCTGAAGGTTTTCAAATGTTTAAGTGGTACAAGGAAAGAGTTAAAAAGGATAATGGAAGAAAACTAAAATGTCTGAAATCTGACAAAGGAGGAGAGTTTACTTCTGACGAGTTTACATTCTTTTACAATGAACATGGAATAAAGAAAAAAATGTCTACAATGAGGACACCACAAAAAAATGGTATAGCTGAAAGGAGAAATAGATCCATTGTGGATTGTGAGAGAAGACTGATGATTGAGAAGGGTATTTCTCAAACATAGAAGTAGTCAACACTGCTTCTTATACACTTAATCGAGTACAATTGAAGAAATGTACAAACAAGACACCATACGTGATTTGGTATGATCACAAACCTAATGTGAGTTATTTTAAAGTATTTGGAAGTAGATGCTATATTCTTAAAGATTCTAGAGATGGTAAGTTTAATTCTAAAGAAGATGAGGGAATATTCTTAGGATATTCTACAAAGAGAAAAGCTTACAAATGTTTGAACAAATCTACTGACAAAATTGTGGAAAGTACAAATGTGAGAATTGATGGATTTGCAGAGAGAAACGATGAGGACAAAAAGAAGGAACATAAGGATTATCAAAGATTTGTATATGTTCAACCAGATGTTCCTGATACCTTACCGAAAGCACAAACCAAGGAGGAATCTGAACAAAGAGAACTACAACCAAATGATAGAAATGAAGTTCCACCGACTACCGAGCCTACTCTAGCCAAGTATTTGAGGAGACACCACTCACTGAGAAAGATAATTGGAGACAAGGATACTGGAATTATGGAAAGAAGAAAGGTAAGAGACAATACATGCTTAATTTCTGCATTAGAACCAAGAAGAGTTAAGGATGCATTGGAAAATGAAGACTGGGTTAAAGCTATGAAAGAAGAGTTAGATCATATTGGAAAGAATAATGCATGGAATTTATACCGAGACCTAAAGATAAAAATGTTATTGGTACAAATTGGATTTTTATAAATAAATTGAATGAGCATGGAGATTTAATAAAAAAAAAAAGAAAGACTAGTTCGCTTTGGATATGCACAAGAAGAAGGAATTGACTATGGTGAAACTTTGGCACCTGTTGCTAGATTAGAAGGAGTTATAATTCTACTAGCATATGCAAATTACAAATGATTTAAAGTATATCAAATGGATGTCAATTCTTAATTTCTTAATGATATTCTTGAGGAATAAGTTTATATAGAATAACCCAAAGGATTTGCTGAGAATACTAATAAGGAGATGGTATGCAAACTGCACAAGACACTATATGGTTTGAAACAAGCACCCCGAGCTTGATATGAAAGATTACATGCATATCTAAAATTGGATTTCAAAGAAATAGTGATAATAGTAATGTGTATTTGAAATGTGATAGTGATAGGAGGATTTTGATTGTTGAGATATTTGTTGATGATATTATTTTTGGAGGCAATAACACATTATGCAGATCTTTAGCTAAAGAAATGCAAAAGGAATTTGAGATGTCCATGATAGGGGAGATAAAACTCTTTCTTGGACTATAGATTCAACAAGTAAAGGATGAGATATATATTACACAATCAAAGTACATCAAGGAGATCCTAAATACTTTTGGGATGAAAGACTCAAGACCGGTTGGTACATCGATGGTCACTGGTTGCAAGTTATCAAAGGAAGATGAGTCAAAGGAAGTAAATGAGAGACTCTCCCAATCAATGATTGGTAAGATAAAATATGTTGTACATAGAAGACCTGATATAGCTCATGCAGTTGGTATTTTTGCAAGATTTTATGCCGATCCAAAGAAATCACATATGTCTACAGTTAAAAGAATATTTAGATATCTGAAAGGAACTGAGGAATTTGGTCTACTGTACAAGAAAGAGGAACTTTTGAATTGAATTTCTACACTGATGATGATTGGGATAGAAACATCGATGATAAAAAGTACAAGTGGAGGAGCTTTCTTTTTAGGAGAAAGAATAGTAACATGGATGAGTAATAAGAAAAGTTGTATATCATAGTCTACTATCGAGGCTGAATATGTTGCTACAACTATGAATTGTACAAAGATTGTATGGATAAAACAACTACTTTCAGGTATGCAAGAGGATATTACCGATACAATAACTATTTTTTGTGATAACACAAGTGCTATAAACATATCAAAGAATCTAGTGATGCATTCTAAGAAAAAGCACATTTCTATCAAGTATCATTACTTGAGATAGCAAGTTCAAGACAAGCACGTGATGTTGGAGTATGTGAAATCAAAGGAGCAATTAGCAGATATATTCACTAAGCCACTATCAAAGGATGATTTTGAGTATCTCTGAGGTAAACTAGGGGTCCTACCTCTATAAGACTCAATAGAATATCTATATTATGAGTTAATGCTAGTGTTCACACTTTAGGTGTTGCCTGAAGTTGTGTAATGTAATTATATATGCAATGAGTTATCAGTACATGCAATGTATGATCCACTGTCTCAACAATTTTTTAGGAGTATGAACCTTTCACATTGTTGTCAAAGAGGGAGAATGAATAATTGATGAAGACACAAAAAGAGGGAGAATAAGAAAGAACAAAAAGAGAGATTATGCATAAAGATGTTAAGAGAGAATGAACATAAAGGGAGAACAAGATCAAACAACTTAGCAGGAGTAAAGTTAGAACATAGATGTTAGAGTACACCATCATTAATTGACAGTGTTGCCATCAATGCCAAAGAGGGATATTGTTACTCAACTGATGGAGATGATGATGAAGACCAAGATCAGAGGTATACAAGTTTGTAGAAAGGATTAGATTAGTTGTTATTTTGTCATTGATGTCAAGAAATTGATTTATGCCTCATATTGAATTTCCATATCTTTCATAGTTGATTTAATTAGGCAAAAGATAAATATTAGACAATGATAAGTTCATATTGAGATAATTGGTTTCTACTTTATCAAGTTGGTAAAGAAAATTGGACAAGTTGGTAAGACTAAAGAGTTAATTTATCGAGAAGAAAGAAGTCTATTGGTAAAGGGTTATGTAAGTCGATCAGGACACTGAGACATTGAAGCACCAATTAGTGCATGTTAGTCACCAAAATGAGATTTAGTTGCTGAGCATAAAAAATAATAGAAACAAGGATAAGAACACATTTAATGGTGAGCCACAATGATCTAGGGGATTCCAAGAATGAATAATAAGTTGGTTACAAGATCTATGCACAAGAAAATTTGAGAAAGAGACCTATGGTATAGATTAAGTGATAAAAGTGAAGGTTTTATTTCCAAGAAAAGTGCAAGTTTTGAGGTGATGCCGAAGTGGCTAACCGAGTTTCAAGTTCACTAAACGAGTTCAAAAATTTGATCTAACGGTTGAGCATGATTGAAGAAAAACCTAATCAAGGAGATTAAGAGGAAAAAATAAAGTCTATTTAAAGCATGAATTTGAATAACAAAGAAATGGTAAGTTGAAGTGCTATCGAGTGATGCAGTGAAGAGAAAAGAGGTGAAAATCTGAGTCTACAGAAGAGCCAAATGAAGTATTGATGCCAGTAGTCAGAGAGAACATAAGGGATATGATAAAGAAAGAGGTATTTGTAGTTTTATAGATCATTTTATACATTGTTTCTTATTTGCATTTGTAACAGAGAAATCTCTTAATCGAGTGGGATTAACAAGTCTTATTGTAAAATCCTTGAGAAAGGTGACATTCTAAAAGAGTGTTCAAAGCCCTCTAACTAGGCCACTCCTAAGAGGGTGAAGATCTTAATGGGTTTAAGGTAAATCCCATAATAGGGTCACATATAAATATGTGTATTATAATCTTTAACAGGATTGGCTTTTAACCAAGCATACTTCAGAAGAGTTTTTTAATTTGTGGGTGACAATTCCCATAGAGGTTTTTCCCAAATTGGGTTTCCTCATTAAATCTGGTGTTAAATGTGTTGAATGTTTCATGTGCATGATGATATTTACTATTTATGCAAGTTACTATTTGGGTTATTAAATTTATTTGGTGATTCGGTTACTGCTGTTGTTTATCCTACCGAGTTTAATTAGAGTTGAGTTTTAAAGTTTAAAGTATCATAGTTTTCTGATTCACCCCCCTCTCAGTAATCCAATGGTCTCCACCCATTTAGTAAAATAGTCTTTCCTAGTAAGAATGTGTGTGTGTCTAGTAGAAGAAGGGGGATTCAAAGGGCCAATAAATTCTAATCCCTATTGTTTAAAAGGCTCATCAATGACAATGAGTCTCAATAGTAGCACTGCTAGTAGGGATTTTCCAGCAGAAAGTTTACATTTTTCACACTTGGAAACCCATTGATAAGCATACTTGAACATGCCTGTCCAATAATAGAAGTTTCTCACAATTTTAAATGTTGTTACTGTTGAAGAAAAATGACCACCACAGGCTTCACAATGGAAGGCTTTAAATAATTTCTCCTGCTGATCTTTGTATACGCATCTTAAGAACATACCATCTAAACCCTTCTTATAGAGGATGTCATCAAAAATTACATACTTCACTGCTTTCAACCTCAAATTTATTCTATCTTTTGCACTCATATAATTAGGGAATTCACCATATGTTAAGAAGTGGGCGATGGTTGAGAACCAAGGATCCTTAAGCCCAACTAGAAGTGTAAGAGGGAGTTCATATTTTTGTTCTTTAATTTCAGCAATTATCCGACACAGACCTTGTCCTCAAACCAACTTTGTTGTCTTAATATAAAGATCAAACTCTTGTATTTTAGATATCCATGTGGCTATGTTATTCACTCCTACTTCCTATTGAATTAAAATACTCTTCACAACTATGCTTGGCACATACACTTTGGAATGAGAATGTAAGATATAATACCTAAAATATTTAACAGCCTTAACTATCGTGAAGGCTTATTTTTTTGTGAGAGAGTAGTTCAAATCATGCTATTTCAAAGGTACACTCATATAAGATATTGGGACTTCTTCTCCCACTTTATTACTTTAAAACAAAATGCCTGACATCGTGTGCTTTGTAGCATTGTAATAAATAATAAAGTCCTTAAAATATGGGTTAACCAATGTTGGAGCTAGTGAAATAAATTCCTTCATAGATTCAAAATCTATGGTTACTTCATGATTACATTTAAATGTATTTTCTCACTCATGAGGTTCAACATAGGTCTAGTAGTCTCCACAAAATATGGTACAAACTTTCTGAGAAAATTATTCTGACCAAAGAATGATTTTACTCCACTCCTGTTTGATGGAAGAGATAATTGTTGAATGGCCTTGACACGCTCAAGATCTAACTTTATTCCTTCCTTAGAAAATATATGGCCTAGGAGCTTTTCTTTGATGACAAAAAACACCGACTTATTTTGATTTAGGGAGATGCCATTCTCTTGACATTTTTGTAATATCAGTTGCAAATCTCTCAGGTGTTTTCTTCTCTACCATGAGAACATAGTAAGGTCATCTAAGTAGATAACAACAATTTTATTCCTTAAATGGCTGAAGGTTGCATTCATATCTTTTTGGAAGGTGGCACTAGCATTGGTTAGGTCAAAAGACATACAACTATAAGAAAATTTCCCCCATGGTGTTGTTAAAGTCATCTTATTCTGGTCCTCCTCTGCCACACTTATCTAGTTGTAACCAGAAAATACTTCTAATAGAGACATCATTTCAGCACCTGCCACCAATTGCAGGATATGATCCATTACTGGAAGTGGATAGTTATCCTTCAGACTTGCTTGATTAAGATTATGAAAGTCTACACAAATATGTATTTCTCCATTTTCTTCCAAACTGGCACAATGTTTTCCACCCATGTTGAGTGGTGAATCAGGTAGATTATGTGGGCTTTCAGTATTTTTCCCACTCCTTTAGAAATGGCATCAACCACCTTAGGATTATAATTTCTCAATTTTTTCTTAAAAGGGCTAAAACCTAGCTTCAAAGGTATGTGATGTTGTACCTGACCTTGTTTGAAATTATTTAGGTCATCATACAACCAAGTAATGACATCTTTATAAGACTTCAATAGGCTATTAAATCTTTTTTCTCTTCTAGTGTGCAATAGGTTCTCATGTTGACCAACTTAGAATCATATTATTCTCCAATATTAATTCTGTCATAGGTGCCCGATTCTAGAATTTTCTGTGCTTCATTACCTCCCATGCAAAAATCACACCAATTAAATAACTTTTACAATGAGACTAGTTCCTTAGGTATTCTATTTATTTCAATTGAGTAATCCCTACTTCTTGATCTCCTTCCTTATCAGGGTAGAACTCATAACAATATGATTGAGACCCCTCAAAGTAGGCCGTTTAAAACATATCAAGAATTTGCATAAACAAGTTAATTTTTTTATCGTCGTGAAACACTTGCTAGGAGTCTACATTATCAGAGAGTATGCATATTGATGAGTTCAATTGAATAAACCATGTCACTAAAATAAGAATGAGGTATCAAAAGAGAAGTAGACCCAACTAATACAACTTCTCTCAATTTAAACTCCCTGGGTATAGCTTCTATAGAGAAGGCTTCAAATCCCTCAATTTCATCCTAGATCCAATTGTGGTAATGCTCTAGTCTATCATATCTCACCATAAATATGTTTTTCACCTACTTGATGATTATCTCTACATCCCCCATGGCCTTCAACATTTTAATTCCTATTCTTTTAGCTTCCACAATCCCAAGCATAAGAGCTTCATATTCCGCTGTGTTATTAGTGTTTCCAAAATCCAATTTGTAGGCAAAAGGAATATTTTATCCAGAAGGTGAGATAAAAATACCCCAAAACCTAAACCAATGCTTGAACATCTTCCATCAAACTCCATAGTCCATAAAAGGTCTTCTTTTGGAAGTCTTTCCTTCATCATATCTTCTTTGAGAAGTATAAAATAATTGCCATACTCGGACTCCTGATACAAAATGTGTGACCTAGGATCTTCATTTGGAAAAATAGTGTATTTGGATTTGGTCTCTGGTTGGAGAATGATGTTTTCCTTTCCTACTAGGATACTGACTTGGGACCAATCCATTTTTATTTCACCCCAAGGTCTCTGCAAAGATTGCTTCTTAGAAGCATGCCATAGCTGACACGGATATCGACAACCAAGATTTTTAATTTAAGCTTCTTAGCGGGCTGTGCTGCTAAAGCTACTTGAGCATCTTTTATTTGGCCTAGTAGGGGTACTTTCTTGGAGTCCATTGAATAACATCAGCCAAAGGTTTTGGTAAGTGGAAAATATAGTGCTTTGGCTATTGAAGATGACATTATGTTATCAGAGGCTCCCAAATTAATAACACAATTTTTTACCCTATGTCCATGGATAAAAAGAGACACATAAAAAGGCTCAGGCTTAGAAGAAGATTGTAAAAATTATTCTGATATATTCTTTTGAGACCGGGCTTACATAGTATTTGACTGGGTGGGCGAAGGGGAGGAAAAATCTTGATTCAATTGAACATTTAACTATTTTTCACTAAGCTATGGTAAATCACTTCCTTTAACATAATTAACTAGCTTATCCTAGAAGATTTGCAAAATTCAACAATATCAAAGGAGGAATCAGTTTCAAACCTTTTTAAGATTTGAACTTCAGGAGAATTTGAATTTTGAACTTTTGAAACACCCGTAATTCAATTCAAGGGTTATTTTTCCATATTTGATGACTCTAGAGACATGATGAAGCTAGATGATTTATACCCATGCTGGTTCCTTGTCACCATTGAACATAAAGGTTCTTCCAAATTCTCCAATATATTGCCACCTCTTTCAGAGTCTGATTTGTACTCGAGGTAGTAACTTGTAGAGTCACCATACAACTTTGAGATAACTTCATCTTCATGGAAGTATTATATTGTCTCCTTCTGTTTGTTCAATTGGATGTAATGTACCATTTCTGGACAAGAAGTTCCATCAAAATCATCTTTCAAATGAAAAATACACATGTTGGTTCTATTGCCAGGGGGTCCCTCTATTGCCAACTTTTATTTGGATGTAGGTAATGCCAACTACTTTCCAAAGGGTCTCGTGCCTTGATTTGGAAACCTTCTTGGGATATCTTGATATGAAGAGTTTGTCTTAGGCAGTTGTTTCTTCAAGGCAATCATGTCATTCACAAGCCTTTGAACAACAGGATCTGAGGACGTGGATGTTTGTGAGTTAGGAATCTAAACCTCTTTTTCTATTTGCATGCAGTAGTTAAGTCATTTTCCAAATCAAAAACTAAGGTTTTTGCAGCCGCAAGATCTACTGCCCTCTACCTCCTAATGCGGAAACCAATATCTGGTGGCATAACATTTACAAAAAAACACTACAAATTTTTTGCAGCAGGTTTCTTGGCAACATGTATTTTTTTAACAATTCTCTCATAATTAGTGACAAACTCCCTCATGGGTTCATGCAATTTTTTTTGTAACTGAGTGAGTTTGGCTAAAAGAGAATGTTTGTCTTCGACTATTTTGAGCCAGGCCTCAAATCAGGTTTTCAAATCATTCCAATTGGTAAGTGATAAAACTATTCCACGACAACATCAATTAAAGTCTGAACAAATAATCTAACTATCACATATTGATATTGGACTGCTAGGACACCACAAGACACATTAAATTCATTCAAGTTTCCATCAATTGACTTACTCCCATCACCATTAAACTTGGGTAATAATTCCTTTTCTCCCTTTGGTAAAATGTTAAGCTGTGCTCCTAGGTCTAGAAGACCTACACCATTACCACAAGGTTGTACCATAGTTTTCTTTAACAAGGTTAAATAAATCACAATAGGAATTACAGTTCCATGAAGAATGAGATCTTGTAAAATTAGTGATACAGGGGTTCTTTGTGGTGAAGGTGTTCTACTCTTACTTTTTATGGGAGTAGGGTTCAAATTATACAATAATTCAAAGACAGGGTCACTCTCTCCTTCTCTCCTTCTCTCCTTCTCTCCTTTGAGATCTGGTATATCTTTAGAACTCTAGATTGACTAAGATAAAGAATTAGATCATGGTCATTTGTTTAGTTCTTCTTGATTTCTAGGAGGTAGAGGATGGTTTTGGTGTAGATTGTGTGCCCGAATATGAACATTCCTTCTTCTCTGTCTTTCAATCAAGAACCTAAAATTTGCAGCAATGTCTATCTATCTCTCAAGAAAAAGTTTGGCTCTTTTGTAATCCTCAGGGCTCCTTCTTAGATGCCAAGAAACTATGTTCAAGTCACTAATGATAAATTCTTGAGAGTCTTGAAAGCCTAAATTTGGTTTCAAAATAGGGAAGACATTTTCATGAAGTAGGAGCATTTTTCCCCATAAATAAGCGACTGATAGTTTTCCTTATCAACAAGATTTTTCCGTTTCCCCAGTAGAGTTGCCAAAAATATGTTGGTTAATAAATTTTTCCATTTCAAATTTAATAAGATTTTTAAATAATTTGACTCTATGTCACCCTTTTATTAGGGAATGAATTTGCTAATCAACAGTTAGGAAAACCGTAAGGCTTTTCCCTTTGCATAAAGGTACAACTCCCTCTAAAATAATCTATCAATTCAACATGTTAAAATCAACAATGTAACTGTGGATAATACTTTTAATAAAAAAGTATTAGAAAGAATTAGAATCCATTCATAAAAATGACATGAACCTGTAAATACATGTATATTCAACCATTAATAACTCAATCAAGCCATTAGACTTATCACAATTCTTTCAAAATGATGAACTATGCAGATTTTCCACTTAATCATATTTTCTAGTTTAAAACACATCAAATAACAATTACCATGACAAATAAACTCCAACAAAAGAAGCATTCATACATTCAAAATAAACACATTTAGAGCTGTAACATTCTTTGATTAACCACTAGATTAAAACATGTTCACATCCATAAAAATATTTTAAGTGTTTCTTTTCAGAAAAAAAAATTTGGTCGGCCCTCACCGTGTCATAATAATCCACATATATATCCATACGAGAAAAACTATCAAAGAGATTAAGTTTTTGAAATTAACTCCTCTAAGGAGTAAAATTAAAAGTTTGAGTTAACAACAACTTTAAGTAAAAATAAACAATAACCACGAATGATTATGCTAAAGCTAACATCTCAGGACCACGTTCAAGGATGTGGTGGGGTCATGGATGATGAGGACTTTCTTTGTGTTAAAGATGTGCTACATTTTTGTCTCCACTCCAGGTATTCAGTTAAGAATTTCACCACAAGCTGGTGACTGGGAACCCCAATGTGTGCAATCCTCTATTTTTGGACTTTGTTCTCTTTTTGTACCTATGCAACTTTATTTTTATGCGTCTCCAAGTGATCAAAAAAATAATCAACATAGACTCTATTTTGGCCATTTTAGATAATTCTTCTGCTCTCACAGTTGTGGCCTTTTTAATTGCTTGAACTCTCTCTCTCTGAAGGCCTTGATCATTTCCTCTGGCTTTTGTAGTTTTTTTCCATCTTCCTTAAACAATTGAACCTCAATATACCTGAGATCATTACACATCACTCTAGCTAAAGCAATGAGCTCCTTCAAGATCTTGGTAGAATCTTCTATTCCTTGTTCTACGATTGAGTTTCTCCATTCCAAATGTTCTTGCGAAACAAAAATGACTTCATCATCAAACCCTTGAACAAGCTTTTCAGCTAAAAATTTCATTATTCCATACTTCTGAACTTCCACCATTTGGGCCATCATATCTATCCACTAGGCTTTCTCTTTGTCCCATGAGGCTATTTCTTCTTCCATGTTAGCCCTTGTGGTAGTATCTTCTTCATAGATTTTACTCAGAGCATCAATATACCCTGTTCCTGCATTTACCACTGAATCCAACCAATCCGCGCAAGCCTCCACAATTACTCTATTATGCTAGATTTTCTCTTTCATTTTCTAGCTATCAGGCGATTTAGGATCAAGTGATAGGGAAAGCTAAGGGACGGGAACAAGATTAGGATTGTAGATGGAGTGGATATACTCTTCCCTCTATTTAAGAGATAACATTCTCTCTCTCTCTCTCTCTCTCTCTTATTTTTCATCCTTCCAAGTTCTTATGATTATCTTCTTCGTGGAAGAATCCAGATGCTTGACATTGGTAGCTCAAGTGACCACCTCAAGATCCAACCTTTCTATTTTGAAATCCTTAACCATCACCTCATCATAATTCTTTCCAATTATTGGAATTGCCATTTCTGCAAACCATAGCCCTGTTTTGGCATATGTATCAACCATTGCTTCAATTTTGGGTTTCTTATCTTTAATTTCTCATCCTAGGAACTTTCTTACCATAGCACTATCTGGTAGTGAGATTGGCACCATGCTTCATTTTCTACTTATGGAGGCTTGGAGCCAATTGGGTGTGCTCGAAGGGTTCTTAACATGGGGATTTTGCAATATGGTTAAGTCAATTGTCAGAGTGGCATCAATAGAGTGCACATCTTTCGATTCTTTGCCTCCTATTTCAACATCATCAGTATCTAATATCTCAATTTATTGATCTTCCATAATTGCTAGGACCTCTTGGATTGAGTCCAAATCAACAAACTCCTTGCTAATTGAAGCTTTCTTTATTCTTTTGCTCCTTAAATGCGTAGCTCTTGCAAGGATGAAAACTATGGTTGTTGGTTTGATCTTCTTAGATGGGATCTTTTTAGACTTACCTGCACTTGCAAGGTCAAGATTAATAGGGATGTTAGAAGAAATATTTTTATCCTAGGGAACAGGTGCACCTTGTGGCTCTACACATGCTTTAGCCTCACTCATCTTTAGTTTTCTCAATATTTTCTCTAGAAACCACTTTTCTATTCTCTTGATCATATTGAATTTTTTGGTTTGTATACTGTCTTCCTTCTTCCTACTCCAATCTATTTCAAGAAAGGGCTCTACTTGCACTCTGTCCAAGAAATCTGAGTCCAACACTTCCTCTCCATATTTTTCTTCAACACCTTTTATATCAATGGGAAGCCTCATACTAATAATCAGTTTCAAAGTGAAATGAGACCATAATATTCTTCGCACCTCAAAATTGTCTTCACAATCCTCCCAGTAATCTTCTAGATAATGAATATGAGTGAAACCTTCCTTCATACCCATGTAAGAATGTGCAAAGTTCTTACTGTCAAATTTGGGTTGAGAAACATAATTTTTGAAATTTAACCTCTTAATCTCTGCCACCAAATTTAGGGCATCATAACTACTTTTACAACAATAATGACCAAGTTCAACATGAAATGTTACTCCTGAAATATTCTTTCCTTTTAAGCTTTTATCGATGTGTGTCAATTTCCTGCATACTTTTGTGAGAACTAGATTATCCAACACATACCTAGGTAGCTTTAAGGGTTCACCTTTAAATCCTCCTATCCTTATATACATGAACCTGGTAAATTGTATAAAGTAGATACCATAGGTACTAATCAATTGAACTATTTCTTCAGATAACCTCTTGTTCATTCTTCCTTGTAGCTCAAAGACTAATTAGGAAAAGAACACATTGTTTACCCTATTAAAGTTCACTGAGCACTTCTATATCTGCAAGAGAGGATAGTACTCATAAATGTTCATCCCTAGAACCAAAGGTTCATGTGGTAAGCCAACCCATTCCCTAGTACAAGACAACATATAGAAAATAAAAGAAAAGAAGACATATAAAGCCTCACATCTTGGAAAAATTCACCAACCCTTCATGTAATCTCTCTTCTATAAGCTCACCCGAGTCTACAAATTTATGCCCATTCGATAACACCGAAATGTAGAAGAAGATCCAATCCTCCCATTGAAAATTATGTTAGTTTCCTTTTACCCTATTTAGTAGAATCACCAAATCTTGAATTTCTAGAATGAAATTCTTGTGGGTGATGGGAATGCAAAGTCGAGAACCACCATTTTGTGTATTCAGAAGCCAACCCCTTGCAATTATACTTCTATACTCTCTCTTCTTTTCTGAGAAAAATGAATAGGATGTTCCTATGGTCCATGCTTCATAAGGCTCTCTATCAAGAATTCCCATGGTGGACATTGTGACTCCTTTATCTATTCTTACCAATACTTCCCCAAAAACAATACATATTCATCTCATATCTCTGTCATACCTATTCATACATTCTAGCACTAGCCTAGGAAAAGGGGATACAAAGGGAAAAGTTGTTTCTTCTATTAAAGCACTTCAGTTCACCATATTTTCAATTGATCCTTCCTTAGGGTTTTTGAGCCTTTCTAAATTTCTTCTACAGTAACCCGTAAAAGAGCCGTATCTCCCATCTCTGGAATTAAACTAATAAGGCTAAAGGAATGTTATAATTTTTGTATGGAGGGTCTATTATACTTGATTTTAATAACCTTCCAATTCCAGAAAAAAAAAACAAAGGAATCTGAGTAGGGAAATTCAACTTACTACACTTCAATAAATTGCTAATTTAGCATGGTCAAGGTTTTAACCTTCATCAAATTTGCCAGTCTCTTGCACCACTGAAATCACCTTCATTAGTTTTTTTCTCCATTGGATTGAAAATGATTATAAAAAATGAAGAGAGACGCATCCTTTATAAATAGAAAGTGGAAGATTTGCCTAAAATTTTTGGTAGCTTAAACATTCACAATCCCCACATAGATTATGATGAATTACAACTGATTGTATGTTTGAAGTCATTTGTTGATAATCAACCAAGTTGCAGATGTGATGATAAACATTATCTGTTAATGTATTATCATTGATGTCAACTTATTTGAGCATCATTATAGTGGGAAACATTTGTTATGAATTGAAGAATTGGAACAAACAAAGTTTACATGGTCAGTAAATGAAGAGTTCTGTATACACCAAGAAATAGTGAACACCGAGTAAAGCACAGTGTATACCAAGCACGGTGATAACTGAGCTAGGGATCGCCACAACAACAAGGTATTGACTGAGAAATTTAATCAAACCAAGGCCAAATATAATGGTGAGCTGGAAATTGATGATTTCAAGGTAAAAGATAAAGTTTTTTATTTTATCTAATGACTATGAAAATTCAATGAAGATCAAAGGACAAATATTGAAACATCTTTTTAACACAAATGCCGAGGATGGTTTAAGCCAGAAAATCAATGATGGAGATTGAGAAAACAAATATGAAGGATGGAAATTAAATGAGATATGATGTCTATATAAGAGACAAGAGATTCATTTTGAATCACACCTGATGTGCACATGCAAATTTTATGCATGAATGATCAAACTAGTTAAAGAAAGAACCAAGCATTTTCTGTAGACATCATCGAGCAAATAGAGGAAAGAGCATTACCGAGCAGAACAAGTATGAAGTATAAGATGAAATAAAGTGAACAAATTGATCAGAGGTATTATGTACTTAACATAGATCTGAAAATTTGCAAAATAGAGTTGTATTTGAATTAGATCACTACTATATCAATTCAACCATTGTTATAGATAAATCTCTTAACTGAGTAGGACGGTGAAAGTATTTATTGTGAAATTATAATGAATTTTGAGTGTTTTTTTGTTGACCCCATAGTGAATACATGGTCAAGAGAGAACTGTTAGCTTTAAATCCTCTAACCAGGTCACATTTAACAGTGTACATTATAAACTTTAACATGATTGGCTCTTCACCGAGCTCGCTTCAAAAGAGTGAAAATATTTTAGGTTACTGGTCCCAGGTGGTTTTTCCCTTAGCAGGGTTACCATGTTGAAAATCTATGTGTCAATGTGCATGAATGTTGTGGATTGATATTTTACTTTACACTTTACTTTATTGACCTAGATCAGTAATCATAGTATTAATTTATTGATACTCGGTAAACACTATTGACTAAATTTTGACATAACATAATACATTTCATCGAGTTGAATTATATGTTTGAATTTGTCTTTATATACATTTGGAGGAATTTGGGACTTTAGGATAATTGGGAGATAACTGATTCTAACTAATTCACCGCCCCTCTCAGTTATTCTAACATTTGGTATCAGAGCATACAATGCTTAGAAGAAAGTTTTGAAGGTCTTAAGATAAAGATCACAAGATGTATAAGAGAGACACACCAAAGTTGAACAAGGATAACTTCCCGACATGGAAAAGAAGAATGAGACTATACCTATCAGGGATTGGAGACCATATTAAAGATTATCTGGATAATGAATTAATTCTACCTACTAGACCTTTGACTATAAATCAGATGAAAGAGAAACATGAACATAACCTTATCATGGTGGAGATTTATTCTTCACTTATCGATGCAAAATTTGAAGACATCAATACATGTACAACTGCCAAGCAGACGTGGGACCAACTTACAATAGTTTATGGTAGAGATGTAATTGTACTAAGAGACAAAGATGAAAGTCTTCAAGGAAAGTTACATGACATGAGAATGAAGGAAGGAGAGAACATAACACAGTACAATACCCAAATTAAAGAAGTTGTGAATGCTATTCGAGGATATGGTGGAACTATTGATGAAGACACTATTGTGAGAAACATTCTTAGAACTTTATTGCCTATTTACTCTATAAGAGTCTTTGCAATACATGAAATGAGAGCTACACCTAGAAATAATATTACTATTGATGGTCTTGTTGGAAGATTGATTTCTTTTTAGCTAAATAACTTTGACTATAGTATTGTACCATCTATGGAACCCACATTTATGTCTACTTTGAAAATTGGTAAATCTAGTAGTGAACACATAATCATAAATAATAGTGACAGTGATAGTGATGGCAAGGAACTTGATGACATTGAAGTTTTAATGGTTAGAAGATTGCACAAAGGTAAAGGAAGATATAAAGGTAAACTACCTTTGATATGTTTTAACTATAAAGAGATTGGCCATTTTTTTCCAAGATGCCCTATTTGAAAGAATGATGAAAGAAATGATAGATCGAATGATAGAAAGGATGACTGAGACTACATAAGAAACTGACAATATGACAGAAGAGATAAACGAGATTACAAAGATAAAGGCAAAAGGCTTGTTACATTGCTAAAGATAAAGATAATGATAGTGGTTCTGACAGTGATAAATATATTGAGACAATGTTTGTAGCTTTGAAAGATGATTCAGATGAAGATGAAAGGTATGTAGAAAAAACACTTATTTCTAAAGTTAGTAAGCATGACATTTGGGTGATTGATAGTGGCTGTACACATTACATGACTGGAGATAAAGGAAAATTTGAATTTCTTGAACATTATGATGGTGGATCTGTAAGAATGGGAAATGATACACCCTGTCAAGTGAAAAGAAAAGGTACTATTATGTTGAATAATCAAATCAAGTGTGAAAATGCATATTGGGTAAAAGAAATTAACTACAATTTGTTGAGTGTTTCACAGTTGAATAACATAGGTCATCGAGTCCCATTTGAGAGTAGAAAATCTATAATCTATGATGGAACAAAAAAGCTAATCGACACTGGTGAACAATCTAAATGTAACCTATTCTACCTTAACACTGCTGAAACTACTTGCTTATTGGAAAATAATGAAGATATATGGTTATGGCATAAAAGACTTTGTCATGTAAATTTTGACAACATGGTTAAGATTAGTAAGGAAATAAAATTTAGAGGCTTACCGAGCTTATCTAAATCAGACCATGTAATGTGCAAAAATTGTCAAATCAAAAAGATGTCAAAATCTAGTTTCAAGAGAAAGAATTTTTCTTCTAATGATATTTTGGAGTTAGTTCATACAGACCTATGTGGACCAATGAGAACATAGAGCTATTATGGGGACATATACTTTATTTTATTTGTTGATGAATACTCTAGGATGATGACTGTCATGATCTTAAAAGAAAAATATGAAGCATTTAAGATGTTTATTTGGTACAAAGCTAAAGTGGAAAAAGAAACTGGTAGAGATCTGATAGAGGAGGTGAATTTATTTCTGATGAGCTCACTAAATTTTTCAATGAGTATGGAATCAAAAGACAGGTTTCTGCACTGAGGACACCACAAGAGAATATAATTGCTGAAAGAAGAAATAGATCAATTGTTGATTGTGCCAGAACACTGATGATTGAAAGAGTGTTGCAAAAACATACTGGAGAGAAGAAGTTAGCACAACTGTTTACACACTAAACTGAGTACAACTGAATAAAGATTCAAACAAAACACCTTATGAGCTATGGTATGGTTATACACCTAATGTGAGCTATTTTAGTATATTTGGTAGTCAGTGTTGTATCCTGAAAGATGATCAAAATGGTAAATTTGATTCAAAAAGTGATGAATGAATATTTCTTAGATATTCTACTAAGAGTAAAGCTTACAAATATTTGAACAAGACATCTAACAAAATATTTGAGAGTGCAAATGTGAAAGTCAATGAATTTTCTGAGAAAAATGATGAGGACAACATGAAAGAAACAAAAGATTACAATAGATTTATATACACGGAAGAACCTGATACTATACCGATGCAGATTCCCAACATTACCATGCAACAAGGTAATGTCACTGGGCAATAGGTAGCACATACTGAGAATCAGGAAAATACTTAAATTAATGATCATGAACCAAAAGACAATGAGACTACAGGAGAAGACAATGAAGAACAAAGATTTGAACCTGTACTTGCTAAATATGTGAGAAGATATCATCCAAAAAATTAGATTATTGGAGATAAAAGAGTAGTCATGATGAAAATAAGTAAGTTAAGAGATAACACTTGTTTAATTTATGAATTTGAGCCTAAGAATGTTACAGTTGCATTAGAAAATGAAGGAATTGAATATGGAGAAAAATTTGCACCTATTGCTAGTCTTGAAGGAGTAAGAATACTACTTGCATACACTACATATAAAGGTTTCAAATTATATTAGATGGATGTTAAGTCTACATTTTTGAATGGAATACTAGAAGAAGAGGTATAGATTGAACAACCTGAAGGATTTGTTGATCCTGATCAGAAAACCATGGTATGTAAGTTACACAAAGATTTATATAGATTGAAACAAGCACCGAGAGCATGATATGAAAGATTACATTCTTATCTTATAAGTATTGGATTTATTAGAACAATTGATAATAAAAATTTGTATTTAAAAGGAGGAAATGATGATAAGACCCTTATTACTGAAATATTTATTGATGATATTACATTTGGAGGTAATGATAACCTATGCACTTCATTTGTTGATGAAATAAGGAAAGAATTTAAAATAAGGATGTCCGGTGAGATCAATTTGTTTTTCTTGGATTGAAAATTTTACAACAGACTACAGGTATCTACATTACTCAATCAAAATACATCAAGGAAGTACTAAATACATTCAGAATGGAAGAATCAAAACTAGTCAGAACACCTATGGTGACAAGATGCAAACTGAAAAAAGAAGAAAAGACACATGAGGTAAATCAAATTTTGTACAGATCTATGATTGGTAAATTAATGTATGTTGTACACACAAGACCTGACATAGCACATGCAGTTAGAATAGTTGCAATATTTTTTGCTAATCCTAGAGAATCACATATGACTGCTGTAATTTTTTTTTTTAGATATCTAAAGCATACTAAGGATTATGGACTATGGTACAAAGGAGAAGGAAATTTTGAATTGAAAGTTTATGTTGATGCTTATTGGGATGGGAATATTGATGATAAAAAGAGCACTACTAGTGGAGCATTGTTTATTAGAGAAAAATTAGTTACTTGGATAAACAAGAAGAAAGGATGCATATCTCAGTCAATTGCAGAAGCAGAGTATGTTGTTGCTATTGCAAATTGTTCGAACATAGCATGGATAAAACAACTATTGAAAGGAATGAATGAAGACATCACTGACCCAGTGATAATTTACTGTGATAATACAAGTGCTATAAATATTTCAAAGAATCCTGTGATGCATGCAAAAATAAAGCACATATCTATCAAATATCACTACTTGAGGGAACAAGTACAAGACAAATAAGTGATATTGGAATATGTACAATCAAAAGAACAACTTGAAGAAATATTCACCAAACCCTTATCGAAGGATACATTTGAGTACTTGAGAGGTAGACTATGGGTTTGTCCCTTTTCTATAGGTAACTAAGCTGACTAGGAGGTTACATCAACTTGTTGGAAATAATCAAGACTAACCAAGTTACTGAGAGGGGAGGGGTGAATCAGTAACTCTTAAAACTTTAAGTCATTTATGCACTTGTATATATTCAACCATTCATTCATCTAATCTACTGAAAGCATGAAAATATAACCATTCATAACATATAAACACAAAGATTTGGTAACCCAGAAACCTTCCAAATAGAAAGTAAAACTGGGGTGGGGATGGTACCCACAAAACTTTGGTACTGCAATATAAAGTTGGCCGGTTAAAGCTTACATTGATCACTTCTGATGATCTGCCCTGTTAGAAGCAATTAGGACTGCTAGGTCCACCTTGTTAGAGGATTTACAAACATACAGTGAAGTATGCACTCTGTTAGGAGATTTATGAAAGACTGTTAAGTCTACCCTGTTAAAGGATTTACAAATTGATTCAACTTTTAGGATGAAAGAGTAGATCTTGACTTACAACTTTATTGCTGATAAGATCCTTTGAATACTGATCACCTTCTGTGATAGATATGGCTATTCTGCACCTTTGCAAAAATGCTCTGCTCTGCTGCCTTATTACAGTCTCTGCTGATTACTCTTATTTCACTTTCACATTTCAAATGGTATAATACATTACATATATATACCGTTCCCATAATTACAATTTACAAGGTCGGCCAAATACAAATAAATAAAATAAGATAAACTTATTCCTGAGTCGGCCTTTCATAAGTAAACAAAA
>MU227974.1:2584087-2599072 GCA_018584345.1 Thuja plicata | reverse complement strand
GATACTCGGCATCCACTACAATACTCGGCATCGTCATGCTCTCGGTAAGAGTAGAAGCTCGGTCCATACTAGTCCCGAAGTGTAGCTTGGAACTCGGTAGCCGCTGGTGACTCGGTAGGTATAGTGTTACTCGGTAACCGCTGGTGTCTCGGTGGTAACTGACTTCTCGGTTGGCTTCAACTGATGACTCGGTAGTTACGGTGAAGCTCGATGACTACCATCTGCTCGGTAAATGTTGCTCTTCTCGGTAACCGCTGGTGAACTGTTCATATGCTCTGTGACTATTGTTCTGCTCGGTTTGAACTGTTTACCGCTGAGCTTTACAAAGTGATTACTGAATGCTCGGTATAAGCTGTGGACTAAGTGATAAGCTCGGTAAGCATTCATAATCGAATAAGTGTTTTCACTGATGACAAATATAACATAATTCCAACACAACCTACATGAAATTAGAATATCAATCATGTTGATGTAAAGTTGAACTAGACTGACATAGTTATATCGATACACTGAAAGGTACCTATGACACCGAACATTAGAGATATTTTTTGGCTACTCATGAGCTGCATATTTCTTTTTGGCATTGTTGTCAAAGGGAGAGATTGATTGATGAAATATCTAAAGGGAGAGAGATTTGAATGATATATCTATCCAATAAAGGGAGAAAAGAGAAAGGGAGAGACATATCTAATCTACAAAGAGATTTATGAACTGAAAAGTCAAAACTGCAGGGAGAGACTGCATGGTGGGATTTTAATACTGAAATAATTTATATATTCAAGCTAGGGAGAGATATAGAATTGTTGCAGTTGTAGAACAAAATTTTGGTATTTGTTGTATGACATTATTTCATTGCATATTTCATATTGTGTTGCCATCAATGCCAAAGGGAGAGATTGATGAATTACAACTGATTGTATGTTTGAAGCCATTTGTTGATAATCAACCGAGTTGAAAATGTGATGATAAACATTATCAGTTAATGTATTTTCATTGATGTCAAATTATTTGAGTATCATTATGGTGGAAAAACAATTGTTATGAATTGAAGAACTAGAACAAACTGTAGAGATATAAAAATGTGATAATATGATATGGTGTATATAGAGAAAATGTAAAGGATAAAATGATGTTGATGTTAATAGTATTAAGGAGAAGATAAGATTCCCTTCATAGCCTCAAATTTCACAAAGGAAAGATCCACTTTGATCAACCATAAGAAAATGGTTAATACACAAATGCATCAATAAATCATAAATAAGAAGGAAGAAGAAAGCCTTACAATCCCAAATAACGAACAAAGAGTATATAAAGAAATTGATTGAGACTTAATTTAAATGAATTGAAGACAAGTACTAACCTCAAAATATAGAAGATCTAGAAAAGCCTATTTTCTAATGTCTGTGTTGAGTTTCAGGAAATTCTGCAACCAGATCTAGAACAGAAACGCAGAGACGGACAAAACCCAGAAATATTTTCCTTTTCTAAGTCAGGTTGACCTTAACCTCTTTGTAGGGGCACAATCATACCCTATAATGTTGACCTTGAACTACACTACTCCGATGGAAATTCTATTTGTGGATCCTAGAAGTTGGCTGAAAAGGGTATCCAAATATACTCTTAGATTCACAGTCCTATACCTGTACCTGCAAGAAAAATGTTTTTTTTGTTGGGGGGGAGGGGTTTGCCTTGGTCAAACCCCATTTTTGGAATTAACCTTAAAGTATAATTGAAATTACATAAATAAACAAAGCAAATAAACCAATTCACCTTGCTTGTATATAGACCTTTGTGGCGGATTCGAATCCTATGATCCACGAGTATGTATGCACCAAATGAATGTAGAATGTAGGATGTATCAAATCAATTTCTTGTAGATCTTCAACACCAATATTGAATGGATCTTGGAATAGGAAAAGGCTTGCATGGATGTGGATGGAGAAATCTTCAACAAGAGGGATCCGTAGAGCTTGAATCCTTCAATGGCTACCAATGGATGTCCTTGATTAATTGAATGCTTGAATGATTGAGAGTAGATGCTTGTATGCATAGAGTTTGGATGGATGAAATTGCTTCTTTGATAGTTCTCCTTCTTGCTTAGATAATTGTTCAAGTCTTAGAAAAAATGAGAGGAGAAAGCTTCCTTATATACCAATCTAGGGCACAATCTTCTAGAGAGGCCTACATAGGAGAATTAAATTCCAATTGTACCTATACCCTTAGAAGTGGACATATATTAAATATAATTTCAAGATTCGTTGCCCCAAAGACTGAAACAACCAACCTGGAAGCAGGAACTAAATCTTTCTGAAGCTCGACATCCAGAAACCCTGAAAATATAAAAATTGGACCCTGGGTCAGGGTTGAGGTCAAATCTGACCTAGGTCAGGGTCGAGGTTGACCTTGACCTAGGTTAGGGTTTTGGTCAACCTTGACCCATAAGTTTGAACTTTATCATGAGGTCAAGGAACTCAGATTTGCAGATCAGGGTGCCAGAAATAGGCCAGAGAGAAGTGGAAAATGGAGCAAAATAGGGGGAAAACCTAGATCCAAGATAGAGACCCATGCAAGGCACTTGACATGACCCCAAACCAATTTCTCAAAAGGCTAAACCAGTCCAAAATAGAAGTGCTTCCATTTTCTGACTATACATTTAGCCCCCACTTTAGCAAGAGTATGGACTCGATGCAAACTTTTGGTAAAGGAGATCATAAAGAAAAGATAATCTTATCAAAATCAAAAGGGACAAAGGAATCCTCAATCCCCTAGGGGATTAATTATTTATCAACCCTAAGATCACGATAAGAGAGACATCACCAGTCAAAGAGAAAGAAAAAGAGGGTGTGATCACCTCGCCCAATGAGAACCTATGTCCCATTGTGAATCACACAACAAAAAAGTGCAACTGGAAAGATGGAGATGAACCGCCTAGTGAATGTGGCTAGTCACTAGTCAACCCATAAAGGTTTTACTCTTAGGAATATTCTACTCCAAAAGAGTAAAGTCAAAACATAGAGAGATCCATTCTTAAGGACACCTTCTAACCTTAAGGGATCAAAACATTGTAAATTGAAACTGGAGGGATCAAGAGATCCTATAAGGTAAAAACCCATGCTTTAAGGATTAGTATCTAATCCATAAAGGGAGAAAGGTTTTAAGTTTTGAAAATATTTTGAAAGTGCGTGTGTGCAAAAGGTGAGTAGAGCGTATGCCCCCATGTTAAATTCATTGCTAACACTTTAACAGGAGCAATGACTTTAACGGGAACATAAACAACTCCACTGATTACATTTCCACTATGAGATGCCCCCAAGAGAATACAAATCAAGGGAAATATTACATATACATATAGAGAGCACATAAGGGATCTACCTACCGTGGGGTCAGTATGATCATAAGATAATATATGTATATATAGATATGATATTATTGCAAATGAGTTGACATCATTCCCCAAATAAAGTAGAACTACAATCACTATGGAGGAAAGAAAATGAAATAGTTACAAAGAAGAATCTTTTTAGACCACAACATGGAGACCAAAAATAATTAGTGCTACCATGTCACAAATCCAAGCAGACTACACAAGAAATTTTTTTACGAACAATAGCACAAGTACAACATAATATGAAACAATATATTGAAGAATAGAGATACATATAGAGGAGTTGTACAACAGGTTCATTTCCTTTATCACCTTACACCAACAAGGTAACAAGGGTTGTATAAAAGAATCTAACAAACATTTAGAAAATACATTACGGGAGAAGCACAGTACAACAAGCAAACACATAAAAGGTTACCACGAAGGACAAGCCAATCAAGCGCATCGCCTACTCTCCCCATCTTGGTTTATATCATTTAAGGAAGGTGGGAAAATTGCAAGAGGGACTATATCCAACACAGTAGGAATAATATCTAGTTCCAAACAAGGATCCTCTAGAGAATCACGATGTTCAATACTAGGTGTAATTATCAGTTGTGTGGAAAGAATATGAGGTAAATCAATATCAAGATCAATAGTATCATATTCATCATTAGCATCAATAGGATCATCAAGAATATCTTCTTCATAAAGATTAATCAAAATAGAATCTAAGATGTGAATATAATCATCATAATCATTCATCTTAACATCATTATGAACATTAACTTCCTCCAACACATCAAGCATAGGCTGGTCAAAAGAAGGTAAAGAATTTTGAAGAAAAGAGGCACGGGCCCTAGCATGAGCTCAATGCTTCTTACAATGTTCATTGGAAGATTTGTTACATTTTGTCTTA
Organism: Thuja plicata; assembly: GCA_018584345.1. Classification (NCBI taxonomy): domain Eukaryota; kingdom Viridiplantae; phylum Streptophyta; class Pinopsida; order Cupressales; family Cupressaceae; genus Thuja; species Thuja plicata. The sequence continues at coordinate 2,594,789 of MU227974.1, read as the reverse complement.
TTTGAAATATGTTGAGAACTAGGAGGAACAACAACCAGTTCCTTCACAGGTTCTATAGGAGGATTAGTAGGACTCTCAGTAGGCTGAAAAGTGATACTAGGAGTTTGATTAACATAACTAGAAGTAATGGATAAAGGAGGTATAGAAGGCGTAGGTAAAAGACCATGGTTAAGATCCATACGAGGAATGCTTAACTCAAGAATCTTGTGATGTTTATAATCTTGATATGAGTGAAAAAGGTTATCAAGTCGAGAAGGAAATAAATTAGGTAATGAAGGCCAAAAGAAGTCAAGGGTAGCACAATCCCTAGGCCTACAAGGTTGATATAAACTATGATTAATCATTTTCACCTCTTCATCATGAATGAAATTAATACACTTGTGGATAGGAAAAGCAACAACATGCATGAAAGTCAACTAAGGAAAACCAAGCTTAACTTGAAATTGATCAGAAGTAGGGACAAAAACAAAGGTAGTGTCCACAACTTTACCACAAAGTTCAATAGGTAAGGTAATAGAACCAAATGATGGATAAAGAAAACCATTACAAGTTTGGATCCACACATCAGATGTATCATAATAATCACATTGTAAGTTCTTCATAAAAAGGTTCTCTTTAGTGATGACATTGACTAAGGAAGTAGGATCAACAAGAAAAGCACGCGTAGGTATCTTAGAAATCCTAACATAAATGTAGAGGGGACCATCAGGAGCTTTAATGGTCTCAGAATCATCGAAGGTGATCAAGAGTTCATGACGTTTTTTATCCTTAGGTTGTTTTTAAGGTTTAGATTGAGGTTTCAGTTTAAGTTGAGGTGGAACTTGAATAGGAGGTTGAGATTGAGGCAGGGGTGGAGAGACAAGTTGAGACAAAACAACATGCTCCACATGGTTAACAATATGATTGAGAACATTCATCTTTGAATCATAAACAATATCCACAGAAGATGGCTGAATAATGGTATTAGTATCATGTGTAGGCAAAGGATTCATATAGATTTGGAGGTTTTGATTAGGAGGAGAGATGGATTTGTTACCACTACCATCAAAATTATCAACAGATAAAGTATTAGAATCAATTAAGTCTTGAACCTTATGTTTTAGAGAATAACACTTCTCAATATCATGGCCATTTTGACGATGGTATTGACAAAAGGCTTTGGGATCAAAGGATTTTGATGCCATTGTAGTAGGAAGAAGAGGTAGAATAGGGGGGAAAGTAATCATATTAGCAGTCAAAAATTTACTCATAATAGAATGTAAAGATTCAGAAAGAAGAGTAAACGTGCGATTTAAACAAAAAGCAGTGGATGCAGAAGTGGAATTGTGGGATGCAACAACAACTTGATCAACAACTGCATTTGCTTGTTTATTGATTTTGACATAGTTGTTAGGCTTCTGAAACTTGTTGGGATTAGGAGAAACATCACTCTTATCAACTAGAACAAGAGCCATTGGAGTGTTTCTCTCAAATAAACTCACTTGTAATTGATAATGATGAAGCACTCCAAAAAGTTGTTGAAAAGAGGTAAATTCAGTAAGAAGAATCTTATCTCTAATATCCTTTTGCAAATTTGAAATAAACATATGCTGAATATAAATATGAGGAACATGATAAGAAATTTGAGCATACAAATGCTTAAATCTACAAATAAATTCAGTCAATTTTTCTTTAGTATTATGTTTACAATGAATCAAATCAGTAAAGGACACTTGCGGACCAATGTTGTTTTGGAACTATTGAATAAAGGTATTAGCAGGTTTTGGAAAAGAATCAATATAATAAGGAGGCAAGGAACGATACCATTGAATGGACTTATCACGAAAGGTTCTAGAAAACAACTTGGCTAAAATCCTATGGTCATGAGCATATTCATTACAAAGGATTTGAAATGTTTTAACATGAGTGACAAGATCTCCCTTACCATTGTAATTCTCAAGACAAGGCATATCGGCTTGTTGAGGGATAGGAGCATGAATAATTTCTAGGGATAAAGGAATACCCATGTCACATGTAGGAATACTAAACTTGGATTGAGTTAAGAATGCAAGTTGTTGTTGTAAAGAGGACACAATTTGAGCCAAATTAATGATTGTGGAATCGTTAGAAGAAATAGGAGGCATAAAAACATTAGGAACACTAGAAAAAGTGTAGGAAGCAGTGGGAATAGAAGACACAATCGGTGGAACACTTGGAACCACAATTGGAAGAGGATTGGAATAAGTAAAAGGAACACTATGGTATGAAGGCTGTGAGGTAGGTAAAGACACCGGTGGAACACTTAAAGGAAGAGATGGAAGTGGAGGATTTGAAGCCAGAGGATTGGAAAATGTAAGTGATGTAGTCACTAAAGGATTATAAGTAGGATTTCTAGGTAAAGGAACCAAAGAAGGTTCTGCACTAGTGACAAGAGGAGTAAATCCTAAATCTTGAGCTTCTTGAGCTAAAGGTTTAACAGTTAAATTCACAAGATGAGTAATACCACACAATAGGTTAACACCTTGATCACTATCATGGAGGACTTTCTTAAGATCCCCTATATCTTGGATAGAATCTTGATTATGGTTTTATTGAATTTGCCAATTTCCCATTTTATCAAGTTCAATTGATAGTTTTTGGAGTTGTTCAGGAGGAAATCTTAAAGCATCATCCTCATCATGAGATGAGTGAGAAGAGTTATGGTCCATAGAGGGATTGGAATTATGAGTGATCAAATTGTCTTCCAAGATCCTAAGGAAAGGAGAGAAAGACTCAAGATCAAAGGAATCCATAAGTCTGCGACTTCTTCTAACTAGAATATTATAGGTTGGACTAGAGGAAGTAAAGCTCATATGCCAATGAAATGTAAATGAAATAAAATAAAAAATATAAATTCAAGAACATAAAATAAGTCTAATCTAATATGCATGCAAAATCTAACATGAAATGTAAATCCAACACCACAAAAGAAAGAGTTGTCATAAGCGGGTTCACCAAAATGTAGAGATATAAAAATGTGATAATATGATATGGTGTATATAGAGGAAATGTAAAGGATAAAATGATGTTGATGTTAATAGTATTGAGGAGAAGATAAGATTCCCTTCCTAGCCCCAAATTTCATAAAGGAAAGACCCACTTTCATCAACCATAAGAAAATGGTTAATACACAAATGCATCAATCGATCAGAAATAAGAAGAATAAAGCCTTACAATCCCAAATAATGGATGAAGAGTATATAATGGAATTGATTGAGACCTTAATTGAAATGAATTGAAGAAAAGTACTAACTTCAAAATATAGAAGATCTGGAAAAGCCCATTTTTTGATGTATGTGTTGAGTTTTGGGAAATTTTGCAAACAGATCAAGAACAGAAACGCAGAGATGGAAAAAACCCAAAAATCTTTTCCTTTTTTGAGTTAGGTTAACCTTGACCTCTTTGTAGGGGTGCAATCGTACCCTAGAATGTCAATCTTGACCTGCACTACTCTGACGGAAATTCTGTTCACGGATCCTAGAAGTTGGTCGAAAAGGGTATCCAAATATGCTGTTAGACTCATTGTCTTGTACCTGTACCTACAAGAAAAATGGTTTTTTTTTTGTTGGGGGGAGGGTTTTGCCTTGGTCAAACCCTAGTTTTGGAATTAACCTTAAAGTATAATTGTAATTTCATAAATAAACAAATCAAATAAACCAATTCACCTTGCTTGTATAGAGACCCTTGTGGCGGATTCAAATCCTTGGATCCACAAGTATGTATGCACCAAATTAATGTAGAATGTAGAGTGTAGGATGTCTCAAATCAATTTCTTGTAGATCTTCAACACCAATCTTTAATGGATCTTGGAATAGGAAATGTCTTGCTTGGATGTGGATGGAGAAATCTTCAACAAGAGGGCTCCATAGATCTTGAATCCTTCAATGGCTACTAATGGATCTCTTTGATGAATTGAATGCTTGAATGTCTTTGAATGCTTGAAGGATTGAGAGTATATTCTTACATGCATAGAGTTTGGATGGATGAAATTGATTCTTTGATATTTCTCCTTCTTGCTTAGATAGTTGTTCAAGTCATAGAGAAAATGAGAGGAGAAAGCTTCCTTATATACCAATCTAGGGCACAATATTCTAGAGAGGCCTACATAGGAGAATTAAATTCCAATTAGATAGATACCATTAGAAGTGGACATATATTAAATATAATTTCAAGAGTCATTGCCTTGAAGACCAAAATAACTGACGCAAAAGAGGGAATTAAATATTTTCAAAGCTCGACATCCGGAAACCCCAGAAACATAAAAATTGGACCCTGGGTCAGGGTCAAGGTCGACTCTAACCTAGGTCAGGGTTGAGGTCGACCTTAAAATAGGTCAAGTTTGAGGTTGAATCTGACCTAGGTTAGGGTTGAGGTCAAACTTAACCTAGGTCAAGGTTGAGGTCAACCTTGACCCTGAGGTCAAGGAACTTAGATTTGTAGATCAGGGTGCCAGAAATAGGCCGGAGAGAAGTGGAAAATGGGGCAAAAAAAGGGGAAAAACAAAATCCAAGTCAGAGAAACATTCAAGGTGCTTGACATGACCACAAACCAATTACTCAGATGGATAAACTAGTCCAAAATGGAAGTGCTTCCATTTTCTGACTATACACAAACAAAGTTTACGTTGTCGATAAATGAAGAGTTCTATATACACTGAGAAACAGTGAACACCGAGTAAAGCACAGTGTATACTGAGCACAGTGATAAATGAGCTAGGGATCGTTGACACAACAAGGTATTGACCAAGCAATTTAATCAAACTGAGGCCGACTTGATTACTAAGATGATAATTGATGATTTCGAGGTAAAAGATAAAGTTTGTTATTTAATCAAATGGTTATGAAAATTCAATGAAGATCAGATGAAAAAGATTGAAGCGTGTGTTTAACACAACTGCTGAGGATGGTTTAAGCGGGAAAATCAATGATGGAGATTAAGCAAAAAAATATGAAGGATGGAAATTAAATGAGATATGATGTCTATATAAGAGACAAGAGATTTATTTTGAATCACACCTAATGCACACGTGCAAATTTTATGCATGATTGGTCAAACTGGTTAAAGACAGAACCGAGCTTTTTCTCCAGACATCACTGAGAAAATAGAGGAAAGAGCATTACTAAGCAGAACAAGTATGAAGTATAAGATGAACTAATGTGAACACATTGATAAGAGGTATTATGTACTTAGCATATATATGAAAATATGAAAAACAGAGTTGTAGCTGAATCAAATCACTACCGTATCAGTTTAACCATTGTTATAGATAAATCTCTTAATCAAGTAGGATAGTGAAAGTCTTTATTATGATATTCTAATGAATGTTGAGTGTTTTATTGTTGACCCCATAGTGAATGCATGGTCAAGAGAGAACTGTTAGTTTTAAATCCTCTAACCAGGTCATATTTAATAGTGTGCATTGTAACCTTTAACAAGGTTGGCTCTGCACCGAGCTCACTTAAAAAGAGTGAAAATATTTTGGGTTACCGGTCCCAGGTGGTTTTTCCCTTAGTAGGGTTTCCAAATTAAAAATCTATGTGTCAATGTTCATGAATGTTGTGGATTGTTATTTTGCTTTACACTTTACTTTATCGACAAAGATTAGTAATCACGGTATTAATTTACTAACACTCGGTAAACACTTTTGACTAAAGTTTGAGATTACATAATACATTTCACTAAGTTGAATTATATGTTTTAATTTGTCTTTATATGCATCTGGAGGAATTTGGAACTCTAGGATAATTGGGAGCTAACTGATTCTAACTGACTCACCCCCTTTCTTAGTTATTCTAATAGATTAATGATGAATTGACACTGAGTCTGACATGTCATTATTTAATGGTCATTTCAAACCACTCAAGCTCAATGTTTAATGATTACCTTTCCAAAAGAAAATTTTAAACTTTGAAGTTCCCAGAATATTCCCCATCTGTACCCCCTTATTTCCTTAATTAACCATCCAAAACTCTAACTTCATTATATGCAAATATAGAACTTTGAACTTTGAACTTTGAACCAAAAGAGGTTCAAGGTTCAAGTTCAAATTGAATGAAATGGAATAGAACCATGAATCACAAAAATGCGATGACTTCTTTAATCATTTAAGATGCATAAACTTTCATTTAGCCAAAATGAAGCCATGGTAGAAAAAGACACGCAATCGTAAAATGAACATAGGATTTTGAACTAAGACTTGGTTCAAATTAGAGCTTCAAAAAGGGGCTTAATACATTACTCGATGGAGAAGCATATACATAAATATACTCTTTAATGCCATCGAAAATTGGTGGGCTAACATAAGCACAATAACAATACTTCATCATGGTTCTTCCAATATAATTCCCCATTGGTTATTACATATTTGGATGCTTGAAATTTCAAGGACTTGCTTTGGTTTTCATTTAACCTCTCTGGGCATTTCATATGCTTTAAGTAATACAATATGTCATGATACCAAGGGATCTCTTCAACGATAAAAATATCCTCCATCAATTCCAAATTATTCACTTGAATAACTTCCAAGTTAAACTCAGCCATTATCTTTTCCAAACATTGTCCTCTCACAAGTTTATTTACTTGAATATCAATATTAAAATCTTGGACTTGGTTTATCCAACAACACCTTCTAATTGTTACCTCTATTTTCCTAAAGATACCCTTTACTTTTGTATTTGGAATATATGCCACCACATTAGCCGCTACCAAGTATGGTCTGAATATTTTTACAGCTTTTACTAAGGAAAAATATTGTTTCTTATTTATGTCATATTTCATTTTCCCCCTTGAAGTGTTTTTCTAAAAAAAAGTAATTGGTTGCTCATGGCCTTCCCCATTTTTTTGCAACATAATAGTTGCAATTATATAAAAGGAAGAAAAAGAAAATATTTGAAAGTGCTTAGTAAAATATAAGGACTTCAACACAGATGACTCTTTGATTTCTCTTTTGATAGTCAGAAATGCATCATAGGATTTTGGTGTCCAATCTAACTTTGCACCCTTCTTTAGCATCTTGGAGATAGGTTTTACAATTTCAGCAAAGTTGGAAATGAATCCCTAGCAAAGTTAATTTTCCAAAATAAATATCCAATTGCCTTCACTATCTTGGGGATAGGATTCTTTTCTATAGATTAAAATATTTCAAGGTCTATTATCACTCCATCCTTGGATACTACATGTCCCAATAATTTTCCTTATGTAATAACTAAGTGACACATTTTTGGATTCAAGGATATTCCAAATTCAAGAGCTTTTAAGAATATTTTTATAGATGATTATAATGATCTTCTTGTTTTTTGGAATATGCAGTGAGATCATCTTGATAAACCAACATGAAAACATCTATCAGTTTAACAAATGTCACATTCATAGCTCATTGAAAAGTTACTCAAATATTCGTTAATCCAAATGACATTATGACATAGACATATGTTCCCTATGGTGTGGTGAAAGATATCTTATATTTCTTAGATTCCATGAATTTTACCTAGCTATATCCTAAAAAACCATTCATCATGGATAGGAGTTCACATCTAGTAACCTTTACAATAAAGCTTCCATATTTGGGAGTGCATGATTATCCTTTAATGATGAGAGGTTCAAACTCCTAAAGTCCACACATAGTCAAATATCCATGTTCGTTCTAACTGGTACTAAGTTTGAAACCCAAGTGGAATGCCTTATAGGTTTTATTATTCCTCCATCTCTTAACTTCACGATTTCTTCCTGCATTTTAGGTGCTAGGGTGGGATTTACAGGACTTTTCTTTTGTCTGAAGGGTTTATCATCTAGCTTAAGAGGGATCTTGTTCTAAAACAAATCCTCTTTGTAATCTTTAAGGTCATCAGAAGACCAAAAAAACATATGTATATATTTCCTCAATAATGTTATCAACATTTCTATTATTTTAGGTGAAAGCTTTTTCCCAATGTATACCTTCTTAGGGGCATTTTCTGTTCCAAATTTAATTTCTTGTACATCCTCTTCTTTGACCAATGCTTCTCTCACATCAACTTTATCATCCATATCAAATACTCTCTCTAAAGCTAACATACCTTTGTAAATATTATTTTTCTTTAATTGTACCACTTCTTTCCCAAATACATTATATTTTCCATTAATCTCCTCAATATATGCATTAAAATCTATCTCTTGAGATTCATACTAATAAACACAAGGAAAAAAGTTACCAAATTAGAATCATCCTCAAATAATTTCCAATTACTTGTTATTTGGAACAAAGGGCCTAGTCTTGATTTCAACCTTAGAAATGCCCTTAAAGTCATGTCATTCTTCTTGAGAGCCATATTTGCTAAAAATTATGCTATTTTATTATTCGATCTATCAACCCAATTTATTGAGAAGGCATTGAATAATTCTATGGTATCCCATACTGCATTCCTATACTGCTTAAGTCTGGCATTTTTGGAGGATTACTTAGACATTAATTGCAAAATTATTAGTTTATAATCTCCATACACACTAGGCAACTTGATCTCATATTTGATTTCCAAGTTTAATCCTAGTAAGAGGGCCTTGTATTTAGCCACATTATTTGTGCATTCAAATGATAATAGAAAGGATTATTTAAATGTTCTCCCTATGGGTGAAATGAAAACTATTATAGCTCCATTACCTTCTTTGTTGTAAACACCATTAAAAAAAATATACCATACCTAATTTGGGTCTTTTTTAGCATGTATACCAATCAACTCTATGTTTCTTAGTTAAGGTTTTATAAACTGGAATGAGAAATTTCCTAAATCAGTGTCATAGAAATAGGTCATCTTATTTGGATCTATGTCTTCAATGATATAGGATGATCTAGGCTCCCTATCAACCTTTCCCTATTTCCCATTTACTGGTATAGTATCATATGAAAAATCTATTTGAACATGACCACCTACTATACTTGTCCATTGTCTTGATAAAAGATTTCAATAGTTGGGAGCAACATCAACTACAATAATATATATTTTGTAAGAAACCTCTAGGAAAGAAGCTATCTTAAATTCCACATCCTTCATGATGCCAACAATTGGGACTGAATTTTTATCCATAGCATAACATTTTCCATACATTGTGTCAACCCATAGCCCTATTTATTTCATGACCTCAAAAGACATTATATGTATAGTTTCCCCCCGAGTCTATCATGCAATTTTTTACCAGCTTGTTATTTATCAATAATGTCACATAGAAGGGATCAATTTGGGATGAGTTCAGACAATGTGGTCCCCAAATATACAACTGGGATTGGTCCTCCTTCTTCACTATTTGTTTTAGGTTCCTCATGGTCTTGAGTCTTACCTTGATTCATAAGAATAGTAAAAAAGAGTGTTATGGCACTTACCCTATATTCAGGGAACTTCATCATCTTAAGCAGTGTGACATAAACTTTAATTTGTGATAGGGCATTGAAAATATCAAATGATGGGTTAATTGGAGCTGGTTTTTTCTTGACCAACTCAATCTTCTTAGTGTCTCATTTCTTGGTGGCTTATTAAGTTTAGTGCTATCAGACTTTGGTTGAGTTGGTACAACATTGGACTATTTATTTTTTGTGATATTAGGCTCCTTTTGTTTTTGATCCTTTTCCTTTACGAAAATACTTGTAGGTCTTCCTTGGTCTAGGTTTACTAATGTTATATTTTGGAGGTTATAATCGCTTCTATCTCGAGCCATTATCACGCAAATAAGATCTTTGATCTCTTCATTTGTAGGTATCCTTAATTCATAAATACATATTTGTTTGTGTGATCATTATCTTCATAGTTTGACAATACCTCTTGGGAGTAATTTCTTCTAGTACTAACATCATATTAATATACATCCTTTGAGAAGTCATAATAATCAATAATACCAAAGGGGGTTACTGATAATGTGTTAATTATTTTATTTGGGTTGTATTCATTATATTTCAATATTTATTCCTACAAGATTTAGGGTTCAACACATTGCAATGGGGAATGTGGTATGTTTCATACTAAGCACCATGGATTTTTCTCCACAATATAAATTCCTTGTCTTTTCAGGGAGTCTAGTGAATCCTTGTTAGAATTATCTTTATAACCATGTTCAACTGGTTTCTCATCCTTCCAAGTGGTATTGTAGGTCTTGTCATGGATTCTTGGTCTGCTAATGATGTAAAATTGTGGTATTTCTTCCCTGCCTAACTTTTGTGATAACTCCTTCAATGCATTTATGAATTTTTACATTTTGTCCTCTTTTTGTTTTGTTTAGGTGCCTTGGGATTATGTAATTTGACATCTTATCTTCTTCCATCTTTTCCATAGGCTTTCCTATTATTTTATATTATCATTGCAATTTTACATGCTTCTTGTAGAGAGGCTGGATTTTTTGATGTGATCTCATAACTTGTCTTACTTTCAAAGGCACCCATATAGAAGACTAAGCATATTGGATCTACTGGTTTCATGTGGCATGGAATTCTATTTAGAAATTTATTGAATCTTTTGTTTAATTCTGATACTGATTCATTATATCCTTTCTGCACACTTGTTAATTCATGTAAAGAAAATGTAGGGTTAGTAAGGTCTCCATATTTTTCCAAAAATATACTCTTAGATTCTGACCAACAACTAATTGATGCATCTGGTAATCCCTTGTACCACTCCCTTGCATCATCTGTCAAGGATTTCATAAATAATTTCATATATATATA
>MU227974.1:2568558-2579244 GCA_018584345.1 Thuja plicata | reverse complement strand
TCATTTATCTTCAAAGAGATAACTCCAATTAGATCACATGGGTTACTCCACCCATCTCTCCAGTCCACATGGGTAACTTCACCCACCTCTTCAGTTCAAAAAGGTAACTCACAAATAGCTCTTCAGTTAACCAAACCCTATCTCCTCTTTACCAAATGAAGAGGTGGAGTTTACCGAGGACCTCTCCTATTCCTTTTGATCTCAACCGTTCATCTCCCCATCTCTGGGATTGATCTCAATCGTTCATATCATCACCAAATCCTATATAATAAACCCTTCACAACCATTTGAAGGGTCCAGGATTTCAAGCTCTCATGTGCCATTACTCCATCAGTTTGGTTCTAGCATTGAAGCCATCTTGTGACCACACACACACATTTCAATTGTCAAATTCTCAAAGCTTCTTAAGTCATAGACGCTGCCCTGCCAATACTGAGCATCAAGAACAACATTTCAGAAGGAGTAGAGAGAAACAATAGAAGCTTCAAGCATCATGGGGTTTGCATTTATTTGTCTTCCTTTCTCTTGCTTGTACATTTTATTGCTCATGTTTCTGTTATTCATTTAGTAGTCATTATATACTTGATTTGCATTCATTTGTGAAACCTTTACTACTAACCCTCGCCTTTGGAAAGCTTTGGGAATCGAAGAGAGAGGCATACAATTAATTCAACAAATCATCTTCATTGGTTGGCATGACATCATTTACCCTTTGCCTCAACAAATTTCCCTTGTACTTGTACAAAAATGTCTTAAACTCAGAGGTATGAATAAATTCTTGATCAGATACAAAATATTCATGTGAAAGTGCTCTTATATCCTCAATCTCACATGCCTCTATGATCTCTAACACAATTTCATTATTAGAACTATTTTTACTATTCAAGTATGACATCTAATGAAATTCAGCTTGTACTTCTTCTCTTACTGATTCCTTTTCACTATCATACCCTAGTTCTTGAGTAGACTCTGGTGATAGGTGATCAAGAGGAGTTACAACCCTAAAAACTCATCTTTCTCTTCCTATCCTAAATAGATATAAAGGAACACCATCCATAATCTCTTCCTTACGAGATAACATCTTTTTAGTCCTGATAGTAGGGTCTTCTATATTCTCCAATATATCTAAATTAAGTTTTCCACAAATTTTCTTTCATTCAAAATCTTTGAAAACCTTGTCATACATATCTAAATTTTATATATCCTATGGTTCCTCCAAGTTTCTTATCATATCATCATCAAGGAATGACACATGCTCATAAGAGTGCAACTTTTGGGATGCCTTTGTCTAGCTTATGTATCCTTTTGGATCAATTTTTTTTTTATAGGATGCACATTTGAGAAGTTATAGTAGACCATCTTTGCATTGAATAACTCATATATTTTATTACTTCACACCATGAAGTCACCAAAAAAAAAGACCAAGACATAATAGATTATTTTTCATAAGAACTAAGGTGCATTGTACTTGATTTAACCAACTTCCTAATGATTTCAAGGTATGCAATGCTATTTTGCACTATCCTAGGAAGATCATGAGGCAAATCTTCAAATCCATTTACTTTTATTATAGTGTAATCCTTAAATACATACCAATCTACCAAATTATTATGAATTACATCCTCCTCCCCAAAATCCTTTTTCCCGGGGAACTTGTTTATCTCTAGATTCAATGTATTCTCATATGGATGGCATAAAAGATTGCACATTGGTTTGAAAAAGTATTCCTCAAAACATAGATATTGGGAAAATGCATATCCATTGTCCCAAATAGATAATCATAATTTAATTGGTTTCCTAAAGCCCTACTTTTCATATTCCACAATTTTTAATTCATCGCGGTAACTGTGTGATATATGGGGTAATACCAGTTCATTGGAGATGGAAACCGCTCCTATTTCCTATCCAACATATAAGAACATGTGCAAAAAATAAATGTTTAAAATAGATATTATCTGGGCGAGCTTTCATCTTCTCCAATCTATGATTAATCTGGTCAGTCAAATTTGTGGTGTAATCAAATGGGAACATGTCTTGGGACTGGATGTGTATGGCCATAACCATCACAATAATATCCATAAGGGGAGGGGCCTCACTACCAAGTATCTGACCCTTTGAATAATATGTATACTTCAGGTAATTATGAAACAAATTTACATCACATGGAAGTTGGTCCTTGTCTTAAAATACACAGAGAGCTCTCTCATCTCTTGGCCTATGGATAGGAAATCTCTACCTCTTATATATGCTCTTGATATTGAAATATTATTCTTTCAAAATATAAACATAAATTTGGTGCTCACATTCTCATTCTAATTTAAACACCCATGTAATATATTCTTTTTTTTATTGGAAACAATGAATTTATATGGGAATCGTTGACAAATTTTGTCTGGGGGTCATAATTCTTAACAATTGCATTCATAAAGTCTGTGTTTATAAAAACAATAGGAACCACTAATATCCCTAAATTGTATTTCCATGGGTTTCCATAGGTTAGACCCCACATTTTATTTTTTAATGATACATAAAAAGATCATATCCCCTAAATTTTGTCCATACATCCCCTAGGTCTTCATATTTATCTTTTAATTTATCCTCCTTAGGTTTCTTTCATTTTGATATGGGACCTGATATATGAAATTGGTCTAACAAGTTTAGATTTAGAGGCCTTCCCTCTCTTTTGTGTCTCTTGGCCTTGGTCTCTAAACTAGTTCTAGTTTGTGGTGGATCCTTATGTTTACATGCCCTAGGTTTTTTAGAGTCCATTTCTTTCATAAATAGGATGTTAAAATTAGGAAAGTTTAAGAGGCGTAATTTTCTTATAGATGATTTTGAATTGGCTTCTCTATAAGTTCCCATGAAGTTTCACTTCACCACTTCAAAATTCTTCTTTTGAATATCAATAATGTCAGGTAGTTGAGCATATAATTATAGTCTGGTATGAAATAATTTCATCTGTGTAGCCTTTAATAAATGTAACGGTCATTAAATGCCCATCTTGAATTCTCATGTCTATTTGACATTCATCAATATCTGTCATCATTAACACCATATTTTATTTCTTATTTTATTATGTCGATGAAGCTTTCTATTTTCTACTTTGACATGTTAGACTAGTTCTATTCGATTGTGGTTGATCGAAGAGATAGTATCAAACTATATCGATGATTATATATTCTTTTGGTGGTAGTCTTATGATCTCTTTTCATCATAGAAACCTTGGATGAGCCTTGGAAAAATCTGTTTACCTATGTCAGAACCTATTATTGTGAAATATGGTATCAATAACCTAATTGACCAAATAGTGCAAAGTCCCTTTGATAATCCTTTATTGATATAATATTTCATTTCGTCGAAGCCTTCCTTGCTTCCTTAGATCATGATGTTTTATCAATGAGTATTTTTAAAAAAAAATAGTGACAGGTCTTATAGATACTCATTTTGATGTAGCTTTCACTTTATTATAACTCCATATAAGGTTGAACTAGAAACTCATGTTCCTTCGACACCCCTTTTCGATGAGACAATGGATAGGTCTCTTCTATATTTGTCATTTTCGATACAATTTTACCTTTCAAGTAAACCTTTCAAACCTTGGTATATGTGTGTTTTTATACCAATTTCCTCTTTGTCAATATAACTATTGTGGATGTTATATAGAAATAATCTTTTGATGTAACATTGATTTTGACAAGATATTCCCAACCTTTCTTGATACTCCTAGTTTTATTGATGAGAACATTTTCTATAAAACTCTTGTGTGTCTTGCTGAAAGATCACTTTATAGAAATGATTTCCTTTAGATCCCTTTGAACCTTTGGTTATTTTTCAATACACACTTTAATAGATCTCATCAAAATCTTTCATATTGCTTTAAATTTAACCTTCCTCAACCTTTGTAGACCCTGAAGCTATGTCGATATAAGCATTTTTGGTGAAGCTGAATTATGATCTCTTTGATGGATAAAATTTTGATATAATATATCCCTTTGATATATCTCATATATCACTCTTCTAACTTACATGGTTTTATCGAGACTTACTTGTAGATGAAGAAAATCAACCTGTGAAGAACAAGCTTAGACATAAAAATGTTAGGTAAAACCAATCCATTATTAAAACACACCTAAAACTTGGAAGTACACAATTTCCTCCATAAACCTTAGATAGAGCTTAAGACAAGTGCACCCTTAAATAATTTCCTAATCTTCTCTTTTTCTTGAGATGTGGATGTGGTCTCTCTCAAAACACGATTACTTAATCCCTGAAATAAAGATTAAAAATACAAGATTTAAACTAATGGATGAAGAGAAATCTCAAGAACATGTATGAAGAAACTTGTCTCAAGTACCCAAAAATGGATGAAGATGCAAGATCAAACTAGAATTAGGGTGCAATATGCACTAAAAGGGTTCATTTTTACGAAATTGAAACAATGATTTTCTAAAACCAGAATACTCAAAAACTTATTTCAACAAACTAACAATGCATAAAAATGAAATGAGTGAGTGATCATTTTTCTCTTGAAAAGAAGCCTATTTATATAATTTTAGGATAGGACGAGAGGCTTGGATGATTTAGATCCTATGTGGAAGCCACATGGCATCCACATAGGCTAGGTGGTTGACCAAGTCAAATATGGTGGGTGTTGAAAAATGAGGATTTATTAAATGTGGAAGACAAAATGGAGGCTCAAGATGGATCATTAAATATAGGAGACAAAATGGAGGCTCAAGGCCGAGAAAATGGAGGTGGAGGTGGCTCAAGGTTGATTTATTAAATGTAGTGGGCATTGAAAAATGATGATTTATTAAATGTGGGAGACAAAATGGAGGCTCAAGGTTATCATGGAAGTCAATGTATTTATGGAAAAGTGGCACATTAAATATAGAGACAAAATGGAGGCTCAAGGCATGTGAGAAACTTTAGGGAAATGTGTAGGGGACAAGAAGGTGTTTGTATTTAAGGAGGTTGGGTGGCTTCCTTGGGATGAATTTCTCACACATGTGTGAGAAACCCATTAGCACTAATGGGCTATGGAATCCCTTTTTTAAGTGAGATTAGTGAATAATTAGGTGGGAGGGTAGGTTTAGTAAGTAGGATGGTAGGGGTAGGCTAGGTTGCTAGGTTGGGTTTAGATTAAATTTAAATTAATCATAGGCTTAGAAGAATTAGAGATTTGTGGGGAATTTTAATAAATATAAATTTATTAAAAAGGGGGTTATGTGGAGGAATCATGCATTAAATAAATTCAATACATAAGGATAGGTATTTAAAATAAATTTAAATACAAAGGGGGGGATTTACATATAAATTTAAATACAAAGGGGGGATTTATGTATTAAATAAATTTAACACATAAGAATTGGTTTTTAAAATAAATTTAAATACAAAGGGGAGTGAAACTATTTAATAAAATAAAACAAATAGTAGGAAGAATATAATTAATTGGTTATATTAATTAATGTAAATTTAATTAATAAAATTAATTATATGAATTATTAATTAATATAGATTTAATTAATAACATTGATGTCTTCATTTTTCGCCTCTTTAATACGGCGTCACGTCAAAGAAAAGAAAATAAGTTACCCCAGAAAAAATTGGGTTCCTAAGAGTCATGTCGAAGGAATGATGGTGAGAGGTTGTATCCCCTCGAGAAAATAACGCAAAGAAAAAGATTTGTGGAATTTTCTCAAAAAAGATGCAAATAGGAAATTAACGAGGGTTAAAAGAAGGGGGAAATGAGAGGAAGGGAAGGGTTGATTAGCGAGAGAGGATACATATAATTCTTTCCATGAGAAAAAATGCACAATGTGACATGAATCAAATGCAGTTCACAAAACAGGACTTGGGGATTAAATTGTGTTAATGTCGGAGAGAACACCCTAGTTTGATTTTTCAAGACGGGGTATGCACCATGTGTTAAAAATAATAGATGACATGGTTCCTTTACATGGATTAGACTCACAAATAGAATAGGTAGATTTAGGAACATAGATGTAGATCATGCAGATATGATGGAACTAATGCAATGACACTCATAGGGATACCAAGTGCACCCAAGGCTTTTTTAGGGACTTAGCTGAAGTGTATAAGACCTTGCCGCTAGAAAGGTATGCATTATCATAACTGTGTAATAAAAAAATGCACTAAAGTGTTAGTAATAAGTGAGAGGGGGGGGGGGGGGAATNTAAGTGAGAGGGGGGGGGGGGTGAATCAGTGGCCTCAAAATATTCTGATAATCAATCCTTAAAACTTAGTACCACACTATTATACCTCTAGTTATCTTCAGTCCTATAAGATGAATGCCTCCAAATACTTATATCAATTTACTACTTCTCAGAATGCTTTGTAAAACCTTCTACTGTAGATTTAACGAATAGCAGTCTGTTAATTTACCAAAAGATAGTAAATTATCTAGAGTATAACGATCAATCCAATTAAGTTAAGTGTGATGAAAAACACTAAAGTAATGACTCATAAACACATTGACACATGGATTTTTAACATGGAAACCCTGTTAAGGGAAAAAACACTTGGGACCTATAACCCAAAATTTTTAATTTTCTAAAGCGAGCTCAGTGAAGAGTCAACCCTGCTAAAGGTTACAAACACACTGTTAGGTGTGACCTTGTTAGAGGATTTAAAAGTTTATTCTGTCACTTGATATTGGGCATCTCTATGCTACCATCCTTGATCAAACACTCACTTGGCCTGTCAATAGGTATCTGGCATCTCATGCTATCTTCATGAACAAAATTTTTGATACTCTATTGGATGTATCTCAATATAGAAAGGATCTTTAAATACCTCTCGATTAAGAGACTTTTTGAATCAATGGTTAAAATAAAACAATATGATCTATTCACATATACAACTTATACTTGCAGATTTTCAAATCTATTTTAATCTCACAAAACTATTCTGATCAATACAACTCTATTTATACCTTTGCTCCACTTTGATTTTGCTGGGTGATGTTGTGCTCTGTTGCTCGATGTCCACAGAATACTTTATCTCTTTCCTTAGCTTGTTGATCAATAGTGTATGAAGTTTCTCTTCATCTGTTTCTCTTCAATATCCTCTTTTCCTTTTCTCCCCACACCAATTCACAATGAATTGAGTTCTCTCTTTATAGAAATGATATCACCGTTGTTAGGTTATTGATCTTCTTGATCTTGGCGTGATCCAAAATTCTCACCAATTATATTTAAAGCAAAACTCCTATTTTATCTCGCTAAGATCTTCTTGCCAACTGGACAAAACATCTTTAAATAATTTACTTATCTCTGGCTTATCTTGTTAATGAAAACAATGATAACTACCAGTTAACTCTATTTTTAGCTTTGCCAACTAGATACTTTATCATTTTTGAACTCAAGTTAATTTTGGTTTAACTCTTTGATAGTGTTGGTCAACACTCCAGTTCTCCTCGGGCTTCTCCATTGGTTTATACTATGTTTCTGGTCATCGGGTTTGCTTGTCATTCTTCTCGTCAGTAATGTTCATTAGTTTTCTTGCTCGGGCATCACTATGAATTGACCTTCGTTGATCTCTATCCATCAGGTTTCACTGACCATCAGTGTTTGTAGTCACAATGTGAGTACTTGTCTTTTATGCATTACTGAAGGCATAATATTTTTCTCTTTGATTCTCTGAAGTCTTTGACACTTTTATTATAACCGATTAGATTATATCAAGTTGACATTAATGACAATACAATCCATTAACTAATTTAATGTCTTGCATTATCCTCCTACATTTCGGTGATCAAATTAACATCTTCAAACATTCAATCAGTTACATGTCATCAATCTCTCCCTTTGGCATTGATGGCAACATACTACATTATCATACTATACTATCACTAATACAATATGAAATATACAGTTTCATCAAGATTTCCTAATGTAACTATTACAAATGTATGGCTCTCGATAAGCTCAAAAATAGCTTAGATTTGTTTCATGCAGAGTGGTTATCTTCAGTCTTCAATCCCTTCTATGGATAGATGTATAATCTGATATCTCTGTTCTGATATGTGCTCTGCCTTGACTGTTCCTCTTCTTGATAATCTCTTTTTCCTTTGACAATAATATTTCTCTTCGTCTGAACTCTCTCCTTTTGTTACTTCTCTCCCTTAGATGGATATTTCATGTGTAATCAATTTCTCTCCCTTAGAATATTGATTAACTCTTCCTTTCTGATTCTCAAAAACTTCTCTTCATGGATAATGATATAATCTCTTCCTTTATCATATCTCTCCTTTTGATAATGAGATCATTTCTCCCTTATAATAATGAGAACATCTCTCCCTTTTCTTTTATGATAATTAGAAGATCATCTCTCCCTTTAACAACAATGCCAAACAAAAAATACTTCTCTTCAATTTATCATTTATATCATGTTCCATCCCTTTGCATAATATATTCCTTGAATTTCCTTATCCATTAGAAATACAATGTTATGATTTTTGGTGCAAATTTGTACCTTTCAATGTACAAATGTATCTGTTGCTGTCCATCTTAGTGTTTGCATCAACATGACTGATTTTCAGATTTGGTATAGGCTGATGCAACCTCCTAGTCAGATTACTGATCGATAGACAAGGGTTGAACCCCTAGTCTCTGTCTCAAGTACTCAAATGTATCCTTCGGTAATGGCTTGGTGAATATATCAACTAACTATTCCTTTGATTGAACATATTCCAATGTCATTTCCTTTTCTTTCAGTTGTTTCCTTAGATAGTGATACTTTATATAAATATGCTTAGTCTTAGCATGCATGACTGGATTCTTAGAAATGTTTATTGCACTGGTATTATCACAATAGATAATTACTGGTTCAAGGATTTTCATATGGATACCTTCCAGTAATTGTTTGATCCATGCAATATTAGAGAAATTTGCAGCAACAACCACATATTCTTGTTCTGTAGTTGACTGAGAGATGCATCCTTTCTTCTTGCTTATCCATGTGACAAGTCTGTCACACAGTTGTGCTCTTTCAGTCATCAATGTTTCTAGCCCAATCAACATCTATATAGACTTGTAGCTCAAATTTTCCTTCTATTTTGTACCATAAGACATAGTCCTTGATGTTCTTCAGATATATCAGAATTCTTTTGACAACAGTCATATGTGATTCTTTGGGATTAGCAGAGAATCTTGCAACTATCCCCACTACATGTGCTATATTTGGTCTGGTATGAACAACATACATCAGTTTTACAATCATTGATCTATATAAGGTTTGGTTTACCTCATTGTCTTGTCTTCTTTTGTCAGCTTGCATCTAGTAGCCATAGGTGTTCCAACTGGTTTGGAATCTTCCATCTTGAATATCTTCAGCACTTCCTTGATGTATTTTGACTAAGTGATGTATATGCATGCATCTTGTTGAAGAATTTGTAGACCAAGAAAGAATTTGATCTCCCAAACATAGACATTTCAAATTCCTTGCTCATTTCATTAGCAAAGTATTTGCATAACAATTCATTTCCCCAAAAATAATATCATCAACAAAAATTCCAGCAATTAGAATATTACCATCGGTATCTTCTTTTAAGTACAGATTTCTATTTTCACTTGTTCTAACAATTTTTATGCTAATGAGATATGAGTGAATTCTTTCATACCAAGCTTTCGGTGCTTGTTTCAATCCATACAAGGCTTTGTGTAGTCTATATACCATGTTTCTCTTGTCTGGATCAACAAACCCTTATGGTTGTTCAATGTATACCTCTTCTTCCAATATTTCATCTAGGAATGTAGATTTGACATCCATTTGGTATACCTTGAATCCTTTAAATGCAGCATAAGCAAGTAAGATTCTAACTCCTTCTAGTCTAGCAATGGGTGCAAAGGTTTCACCATAATCAATTCCTTCTTCTTGTGCATATCCCTTTCATACTAATCTTTCTTTGTTTCTAGTGACTTCTCCATTCTCATTCAGCTTGTTTCTAAATATCCATTTGGTACTGATGAAATTCTTGTCATCTGGTCTCGGTACTAGTGTCCATGTATTGTTCTTTTCAATCTGTTCTATCTCTTCATTCATAGCACTGACCCATTCTTCATTTTCAAGTGCATTGTAAACAAATTTAGGCTCAAAATCACAAAGTAAACATCTGGTGTTAAGTGACTTACTTCTTGTTCTATTTCTAGCCTTCTTGTCTCCTATGATTTGATTCTGTGGATGATTTCTTTTGACATACTTGGAAAGTTTTGGTTCAGCTCTATGCTCATCATTCTGATTATCTTCTTCACCTTCATTTTCATCTCCATTGTTCGAAACATCATCTTGAGTATTATCCTGATCATTGGTAATTGCAACCTGAGGCTTGGGTGCAATGTTCTGATGCTCAGGAGTGACACACTGTTTCTTGGGTAGAGTGTTAGGTTCTGTATAAAAAAAACTATTGTATTCCTCTGGTTCTTTTTTGCTTTCCTTATCATTCTTTTCTGCAAATACATCTATTTTCACATTTTCACTTTTAATGATTTTGTTAGATGAGTTGTTAAGACATTTATAAGCCTTGCTTTTGGTTGAATACCCTAGGAAGATACCTTCTTCACTTTTGAAGTCAAGTTTTCCATTTCTATCATCCTTCAATATATAACATTGACTACCAAAGATTCTGAAGTAACTTACATTGGGTGTATGACCATACCAAATCTC
>MU227974.1:2537292-2568508 GCA_018584345.1 Thuja plicata | reverse complement strand
AGTCAAGTTTTCCATTTCTATCATCCTTCAATATATAACATTGACTACCAAAGATTCTGAAGTAACTTACATTGGGTGTATGACCATACCAAATCTCATAGGGTGTCTTATTTGTGTCCTTCTTCAATTGTACTTTGTTTAGTGTGTAGACAACAATACTGACAGCTTCCGTCCAAAATGTTTGAGTGATGCTTTTCTCAATCATCAATGTTCTTGAACAGTCAACAATTGATCCATTTCTCCTCTCAACAATTTGATTTTTCTATGGTGTCCTTGGTGCAGAAACCTATCTTTTAATTCCATGCTCATTGCAATAGTGAGTGAATTCTTCTGAAGTAAATTCCTCTCCTCTATCTGACCTTAAGCATTTCAATTTATTTTCACTTTTTTTTTCTACCATTTCTTTGTACCATTTAAACATCTTAAATTCTTTTTATTTATATTTTAAAAACATGACTGTCATCATTCTAGAAAAATCATCAACAAAGAGAATGAAATACCTATCTCCATAGTAGCTCTTTGTCCTCATTGGTCCACATAGATCTGTATAAACTAATTCTAGAATTGTAGTAGATGTATGGGTTTTTCTTTTGAAACTAGACTTTGTCATCTTACCTTTTTGATAATTCTTGCACATGATATGCTCGGGTTTAGTCATTGTCAGTAAGCCTCTAACATTCCTTTTGTTTCTTATATTTATCATGTTGTCAAAGTTCACATGACACAATCTTTTGTACCACAACCATAAGTCTTCATTTCTAGCCATCAAACAAGTGGTGTTAGTGTCATCAAGATAGAAAAGGTTACCTTTTGTCTGCTCACCGGTACTAATCAACCTTCCTGATTCATTGAAGATCTTTGCCTTCTTATTTTCAAATGCTACTCTGTGACCTGAATTGTTCAACTAAGAAACACTTAACAAATTGTAATTCAATCCTTTAACTCAGTAAGCATTTTTACATTTTATCAGGTTATTCAACATTATGGTTCCTTTACCTTCAAATGGACAAGGTGTATCGTTTCCCATTCTTACTGAACCACCATTATAGTATTCAAAAGTCTCAAACTTTTCTTTATCACCGGTCATATGGTGAGTGTAGCCACTATCTATGATCCAGACATCATTTTTACTAACTTTAGATATGAGTGCAGTTTCTACATACCTTTCTTCATCTTCATCTGAATCATCCTTCATGGCTACAAATACCATCTCGATGTCTGCTTCTGATTCAGTGTCAGTGTCATCAACTATGTTCTTAGCTAAGTAACAAGATTTCTTCCCTTTGTCTTTGTAGTCTCGGGTATCTCTCTTTTCAGATTGTCGGTTGCTTTGGTAATCTCTATGTTCACTTTTATCAAACTTCTTCTCATATGGTTTGTCATTTCCTCTGTCATCTTTTCTTCAGTTTGGACATATTGCAGAAAAGTGTCCAACCTCTTTACAATTGAAACATACAAGTGGTAATTTACCTTTGTATCTGCCTTTCCCTCTCTGCAATCTTCTAGCCATAAGTTCTTCAATCTCATCAAGTCCTTGATCCTCATTATCACTATCACTATCATTTCTAACAGCATGTCTATGACTTAAGTTACTTATCTTTAGAGAAGATTTGAATGCAGATTCTATGGATGGTAAGACACTATTGTCAAAGTTATTCATCTCAAATGAAATTAGTCTACCAATAAGACTATCTAGAGTAACTGTATTGTTTACAATTGGTCTCATTTCTTGAATAGAATAAACTCTAATAGCATAAATAGGCAATAAGGTTCTTAAGATTTTTCTTACCACTGTCTCCTCTTCAAGTACACCTCCAACTCCTCAGATAGAATTTACTACCTCTTTGATTCTGCAGCTATACTGAGTAATTTTTTCTCCTTCTTTCATCCTTAGGTCATCAAACCTCCCTCAAAGTATTTCTTCCTTTGCTCTAAGTACATTGGCATCTTCTCCATGTACAAGCTTCAACTTATCCCACATTTTCTTTGCAGAGGTGCAAGTTTTGACATCTTCAAACTCAGCATCGGAGATTGATGATGCAAGTTCTATCATCATGCGATTATGCTCATGCTTGACTCTTAATTATTCAAGAGTATGAGGTCCTATAGGCAACACATATCTAGTATCTAAGTATTGAACAATATCATATCTAATACCTAATAGGTGGAGTCTTATTCTACTTTTCCATGATGCAAATTTGTCTTTATTCAACTTGGGCACATCTCGTCTGTTCATCTTGTGATCTTTTTCTTGAGCTATTAAACTCCTTTTCTAAGCACACAAGCTCTGATACCAATTGTTAGTAATAACTGAGAGGGGGGGGGGGGGGANACCAATTGTTAGTAATAACTGAGAGGGGGGGGGGGGTGAATTAGTGGCCTCAAAAATATTCTATTAATCAACCCTTAAAACTTAGTACCACAATATTATACCTCTATTTATCTTCAGTCCTATAAGATGAATGCCTCCAAATACTTATATCAATTTACTACTGCTCGGAATACTTTGTAAAAACTTCTATTGTAGATTTACCAAATAACAGTCTGTTAATTTACCAAAAGATAGTAAATTATCTAGAGTATACTGATCAATCCAATTAAGTTAAGTGTAATGCAAAACACTAAAGTAATGACTCATAAACACATTGACACATGGATTTTTAATGTGGAAATCCTATTAAGGGAAAAACCACTTGGGACCGGTAACCCAAAATTTTCACTCTTCTAAAGTGAGCTCGGTGAAGAGCCAACCCTATTAAAGGTTACAAACACACTGTTAGGTGTGACCTTGTTAGAGGATTTAAAATTTTAGTCTGTCACTTAATATCAGGCATCTCTATGTTACCATCCTTGATCAAACACTCACTTGGCATGTCAATAGGTATCTGGCATCTCATGCTATCTTCATGAACAAAATTTTTGATACTCCATTGGATGTATCTCAATATAGAAAGGATATTTAAATCCCACTTGGTTAAGAGACTTTCTGAATCAATGGTTAAACTGAAACAGTATGATCTGTTCACATATACAACTTATACTTGTAGATTTTCAGATCTATTGTAATCTCACAAAACAATTCTGATCAATATAGCTCTATTTATACCTTTGCTCCACTTTGATTCTACTTGGTGATGTTGTGCTCTGTTTCTCGGTGTCCACAAAATTATTTAGCTCTTTCTTTAGCTTGTTGATCAACAGTGTATGAATTTTCTCTTCATCTGTTTCTCTTCAGCATCCTCTTTTCCTTTTCTCCCCACACCAATTCACAATGAATTGAATTGTCTCTTTATAGACATAATATCACTGTTGTTAGGTTCTTTATCTTCTTGATCTTGGCATGATCCACAATTCTCACCAATTAGATTTAAAGTAGAACTCCTATTTTATCTCATTGAGATCTTCTTGCCAACTGGAAAAAATAGCTTTAAATCATTTACTTATCTCTGGCTTATCTTGTCGATGAAAAAAATGATAACTACCAGTTAACTCTATATTTAGCTTTGCCAACTAGATATTTTATCATTTCTGAACTCAAATTAATTTCAGTTTAACTCTTTGATAGTGTCACTCAACACTCTAGTTCTCCTCGGGCTTCTCCGTCAGTTTATACTATGTTTCTGGCCATCAGGTTTGCTTGTGATTCTGCTCGTCGGTAATGCTCGTCAGTTTTCTTGCTCGGGCATCACTGTGACTTGACTGTCAGTGATCTCTATCCATCAGGTTTCACTGACCATCGGTGTTTGTAGTCACAATGTGAATACTTGTTTTTATGCATTACTGAAGGCATAATATTTTTCTCTTTGATTCTCTGAAGTCCTTGACACTTTGATTATAACCGATTAGATTATATCAAGTTGACATCAATGACAATACAATCCATTAATTGATTTAATGCCTTGTATTATCCTCCTACATTTCGGTGATCAACTTAACATCTTCAAACATTCAATCAGTTACATGTCATCATAAAGTACCAACAAACAGATCATACCGCAAGAGACGCATGTACTAATGTACACCATTCAAGAAACATGAAGATATAGAAGATCGAGGCGATCATGAGTAGGTTTCTATTGAAAAAAATAGATAAAATAAAAAAAGGCCTCATGACCAAGAATTCATTTAGTTTAAATTTATTTCCATGAGTGAGATTGTGTAAAGGAGGATTTGATAAGCCGATGCAGGAAGAATTCATTCGAACGAGCCAAGATTGGATTATTTGTCAAAGTGGATGTTTACTGGAAATAGTTATGGATAGAAAAACTAGCTAGGAAAGTTGGTCTCAGAACTAATTTTGTGAAAAATATTGCAGTCATTGTTTCTGGGAAAATCTTAGCATGATGTGGTTAAGCACATTATACTAGAACAAATAGATGGTGTGAGTGGCAACGAGTTGGAATGATGTAAAATTGACTCGATGGGAAGAGGGAGAATGGTACTTTATTGTGAGAAACATTTCATTGTGTGGATGAGAAAAAAAATGAACTTGAGAGGTAGTGAATATGGAAAAAATTGTGAATTTTGGATTTTTTACAACTTTTCTAAAATTTTAGGTGTTTTCTGAGTTTATGATTTGTTTGGGATTTTTGTGATTTTCACTGTTTTTGGATTTTTTTTTACAAATTTTCTGCTATATAGATAGGACGTATAGGAATCAATTAGGTGATTGAAGTGAGATATCTTTATGAAAAACAAGAGTGAATATGTACAATGAAACTAACACTATTATATAGGAAAGTGACCAATAAATACAAAGCTCAGTAATTGGGATAGTAGTACAAATCTTAACAAGCACATTCAATAATGGAACACCGAGGGAATAACAGGTTTGTGATAGCTGATGTGAATGGGGGATTTGGTAGATGGATGGGATAGGATGGGAGTTTGATAGATAATGGTATGGTCCTCTATGTGTGATGCCTATTTCTAGGTTTTCACCACACATACTTTCCCAAGGCACTTGATTACCAAGTTTTCACCATTGGATGATTATTTCTCTTTACTTTCTTTTGCTATTTTACTTTTTCTTTGGGTTATATTTTTCTGATTTTTGATTTTTTTGGTATCATCAAGGCATCTGTTTACTAGGTTTTCACCAAGACAATGATTTTTTTAGGACATTTTATACTTTTTATGGATTTTTTTTTTCAGAAAAGTGTAGAACATAGCGCGACTCAGGCGTATAGCTTCTTGAGATGGATAATGTTGATGGGATCATTCAGAGGTTCCCCTTCAGGTGTTGATAACTGATATGCCCCTGAGCCAAAACAAGCTGTGAAAATGTAGGGACCAAACCAAGTAGGCTCAAACTTTCCTTTCTTTTCTCGGCCTGCTTATACTTTTTGATTTTATTTTTGGACCATGTCCCTCACCTGAAACTTTTGTGGGTGGCCCTCCTTGTTGTAGCTTCTCTTAAGCCTATTATGGTATAAAAATAGGTGATTATATGCCTTCTACCTCTTCTCATCTAATAGATCTAGTTGTGTGAGGCGCGCTACATGTTAATCTTCATTAGTGACATAGTTCCTTAGGGACATGCATAGTGAAGGTAGCTCAACTTCAATTGGTAATAAAACCTCGACACCATATACTAGAAAGTATGGGGTGGTGCCTGAGGGAGTGAGAAAAGAAGTGCGGTAAGACTAGAGGGAGAGGTTGATTTGGAGGTGCCAGTCATGAATAGAATCATTGACAACCTTTTTGAGGGGTTTTATAATAGTTTTGTTGGTTGCCTCAGCTTGACCATTCCCTTGGGGAAAATATGGGCTAGAAAAGTGGTGGTGAATGTGGAACTGGTCCCATAGATCTTTCATATTTTGGTTCACAAATGGTGTACCGTGATTTTTGAAGATGGTGGAAGGGATGCAAAAGTAGCATATGATATGGTAGAGGACAAACTTGGATATTTGGACCCCTATAGTTAGGGTGAGCATGATCACTTCAACCCACTTTGTAAAGTATTCAATAGTAGTGATAATGTACTTGTGTTTGTCTGAGGAAATGAGGGTTATCTTACCAACAAGGTAAAAGCCCCAACATGAAAATGGACACAAAGGTGCAATAGGATGCAAGTATTGTACTGGATCATGAATTAGATTGGCATGCTTCAGACATGGTAGCAATTTATTCACATACTCACAAGCATCATGTTCCATTGTGGGACAATAATACCCTTCTCTGAGTAGCTACTTTTCTAAGACCATACCACTCATGTGGGCACCGTAGATTGTAGCATGAACCTCTTGTAAATCCTAGGTGGCCTCATTTGAGTCTAAACACCTAGAGAGGATGTTGTGATACCCACGATGATATAGGGTGTTGGCTACAAGACTATAGTGGGATGCTCTATGAAAAAGGTTATAACATTGGGTGTTTGTGAGGTGGGAGGATATGATACCATTCTTTAGGTAAGTGTAGATGTCATGGTACCATGGGGACTGATGAACAACCAATACAAATACCATTTATGAATCAAAATTACCATAAGCAGGTGTGTGGAGCTACTGAAATAAAAATTCATATTGCGTGGCATCTCGAGGGATTTCAAGGAGGGACCCAAGAGTGGCCATTGCATCTACTTCTTTGTTCTATAATCTGGGCACTTGAATAAATTGTAGAATTAGGAATTTTTCTTTCATTTTGTATACCAACTCTTTGTTGGGAAGAAAATTTTCATCTTTTGTTTGGAACTCATTCACAACTTTCATTATGATGAGTTAAAAATTTCCAAATACATGTAGCTATGTGATGTTCCATTGGATGGTTGACCTTAGATTTGAGACAAGGGCCTCATATTTTTTAATGTTATTGGTGTAGGGGAATCCTAATTTGAATGACTTGGGGATGTATTCACCTTGAGGAGTGACAAAGATAATTTTTTTCCTTGACCCATGAGCAGTGTATGGTCCATCAAAGTAGAGCTTTCATGTGGGTTATTATTCAATCATGCAAAAGTGGCCATTTGGAAACTCCATGACCAAGGAATATGCATCCACTAGTGGTGTTTCTTCCAATTGATCCACAATGAATTGTCCTTTGATTTATTTTTTGTCTACATACTGAATGTCAAACTCATTAAGGAGAATTACCTATTTAGCCATGCAACTTGTAAGCATTGTGTGGGATAGTAGATACTTCAGAGGATCTATTTTGGAAATGAGTTTCACCATGTGATTGAGCATATAGTGCTGCATTTTATGGGTGGAAAAACCAAATTCTAGGAAATATTTCTCCATTGGTGTGTAATTTAGCTCATATATAACAAGTGTATGATTGATGCAATGGACAACTCTTTCTTTTCCATTGTTGTCAAGCTGAGCCAAGAGTACCCCTAGTGTTTTAGTGGTTGTTGATATGTATAAAATGAGAGGCTCCCCTAGAGTAGGTGGTATGTGATGATATTAATTTTACATTAGTATGCAAACAAAACTTTCAGTAAACATACACCGAAAGACATGACAAGAGAAAACCAAAGATCAGATATAAAGAAGATCACTGAAGATGACTAAGTGCAAAGAGAACTGATGACACAAATTAGTGTGTAAACTTAAATTGCAATATAGAAAGATATAGAGGAACTTTATAGAGGAACCCAATGTGTAGGATGCAGTGCAGACTGATGAGATAGTAAAAGTGCAACCGAAAGAACAAAACCGAAGGACAGTCAGAGCATAACTGAAAGACATAAACCGAAAGTTAGTTGCAGCCTGAAAAAAGTGGATCTGACTTCCACATCAGATAAAGCAAGCTTATTCTATTTATAGGATATTGATTTGTTTTTAAATCCATTTCTTTAGGGACAAGATACATGAATGTAAGTGGTTTAATCAGTCTAACTGATTTAAAACACATAGACTAGGAGATCTAGGTACAAGTTGTAAACCTGATCTTAGAGTTAACATTGTTTTTCTTGAAACTTAATGATGTCAATCCATCTTATAAATAGATGATGCAATCATTCATTATAGATGGATGAAATAGGATGCGAAGAGAGAGGAGAACATGAATAAGGAAACAAGCACATCTATGGATCAGATTGAGAGTTTCATGAACAAGAACAACAAAAGGTGAATTTGGTTATCAGAACCAAGAACAGAGGATACAGAGAATCAAAGGTATTATTCAATCATAATTAGGTGATAATATTTTTCATGTAAAAAAAATTGGATCTATATCAGCAATAGGAGATTACATTTACTAGATCAATTTGCAATTTTCTATCATTCTAAAAAGTGGAGAAAAGTGTAAAAATCCTTTCAAGGAAGGTGGATTTAACAGTCTAACAAAAAATCTCTTAACCGAGTGCACACTTAATAGTGTTGCTAAAGCTCCTAATAGATTAGACTTTAATAGGTCACCACCAATACACTTAACAAGGTAGATCATCAGAAGTGATCAAATTGTAAGCCTTAACCGACCCCTACCAATATGCAGATAGTGCAGATTTTGTGGGTGCCATCCCCACCACATTTTTTACTACCTAACAGGAGTTTTCTGCGATATCATATCTTGTGTTATGTGTCAAATTACTTTCATGAATGCTTCTATGAAAGTTCACATGTATGTTAATGTTATGAATTGATGTAACTCACATCAAGATAGTATAGATCAGATTCAATGGATATAAAATTGATTACAAAGGTTAATTGATTAAAGGATACAAAAGTTTTAGAGGTACTGATTCACCCCTCCCCTCTCAGTACATACTTACCATTAATACTAGCAATTGGTATCAGAGATAAGTATCTTCTTGGAAAGCTCAAAGGCTTAAGAGAAAATATCATACAATGGAGAAGTACAAACTTGATAAGAATATTAAGAATAAAAAGCTTGAAATTCAGATGTTTTATGAATAGTATAAAGAAGCTAGAATCAATATGAGACAACTGTTAGATGAAAGAAATATTATGGCATCTCTTTGTAATGAGACAGATTATCATGAGGAAGAGATACCAGATTTCTTTGAATCTTCAGGATCAACTACAAGCAAAGCATCAGATACATAAGAAGAAAGCATCACAAGCCTAATTGAAATCAATCTACATCTGGCTGGACAAGTTAAATCTCTGCAAATCAGTTAAGAGACACAAATGGTAAGGATGATTGATTTCATGAATAATTCTAGACAAGCTAAGCAAGAAAGAACACTAGCTATTGATGATAGAAGAAAGATCACAGAAAATCTACAAGAATAAGAGTCTGAAATACAAAGACTTACAGAGCATCACCATGAGATTACAAATAAGATTATTCTTATGAGTCAAGAAGCAAACATAATAAATGTTGAACTCATTGAAAGAATAGAAGCTAATGGTGAACTGAGGGATGAGAATGAAAATTTAAAACATGAAATACAAATTCAGAAGTAGCATAATGAAATTAACAAGAAAGATGAAGAAAGCAATAAAAGAATGGATGATTTTCTTGAAGGAAAATGAAGAGTCCACAACAATATCGGTCTAGGTTTTACCGAGAATGGAGAATCATGAAATCAAATTGATCTAAAGAATGTCTATACAAATTCAAGACCAAGAAAGCTTACATGCAATCACTATGGAAAGCAAGGCCATACATCAAATGTATGCAGAGGAAAAATGAAAGGTATTCCTAAATCTAAATCTTCAATCATAGGATTTTGTTATAAATGTAACAAGAAAGGACATAAAGCATATGAATATAAGTTTGAGATGAAACAACCAAATAAGGAAACCTACATGGAAAAGTATTTTCCTACTTGCAAAATGAATGGGCACACAACTCTTGAATGATGTAAAAAGAAAAGGCAAGCATGGAAGCCTAAAGGTCAAGAAACTCCCTATCAACTGAAAAGAATCGGTAATCAGTATGTATGGGATTACAATACTTGGACAAATTGTACAACATGTGGAAGATATGGTCACATTGCTACAAATTGTATGAGATAATGGACTAGAAAGTATAGAGGCTAGACAAACCCTGAAATGACATGCTTACACTGTCATAAAGTTGGTCATCTCAAGAAAGACTGCAAAGACCGAATGACAGAAACAAGCACATATCCCAATGGAAACACCATTGAAGACATCCAAAGGGCAAGAGACAAGATGTGGAGAAAAGCTTCAAAAAATGATGAAGCTAGACCAAGAAATGCAAATGGTGACACCCCATCCAATGGACCCTGTGACATCACCACCCCCACCTAGGTAGAACAAGTAAGTATGGAACTGCATTAACCCAAGCTATTATTTTACATTAGTTCCATAATATGTTGATATAATTCCAAATTAGCATAAGAAAGATGCATCATGGTATTACTTGTTAAAATTTGTGATAACTATGCTTTCAGACATATATATCGAAACCCGTCAGTATACACTCAAAGCCAAGACTGCTTATACTTACCGAGAAGCGTCAGTTAACATAATAAAATAAAAGTTACTAGTATAAACCAAGCCTCATCAGTAAACAAGTTGTCTGCAACACAGAAACCCGTCGATAAACAAGAAACGTAAATAAGTTATCTGCAACATTGAAACCCGTCGGTAAACAAGCAAAGTAAACAAGTTGTCTGCGACACCAAAACCCGTTGGTAAAAGCAAGTGGAACGACTACTCTGAAACATTATGATTGTCACCAAAGGAAAATGGAGTCTTCACCAACAAACTCCATCTTCATACACCAAGGAGTTGGTAATAATTTATGATACATATTTTAGGGCATCAAATATAAATAGGGCAACGTGACAACTCATTGTTCATGATGACCAGAGCAGAGGGACCAAGGTGATTTTTTAGCAGAAAGTGACTGAATCATAGAGCGACCACAACTCGACACACAACACTCCAAAGAAGTTCAGGAATCTTTGGAAGAGTAAACAATAAGTTCTATAGAATAGAAAAATCTATTTTTGCGCATTTCACAAGAAGCCCTAAATTTTGAAAATGGCCTCGACATCAAGAATTGTGAAATCCAAGAACACAAAGAAGGATGAGTTCAAGCTCATCAAGAATTTGGCATGTGAGGAACCTAACTACAAGATTCATCCTGAGGTTGCCTCACAACCCGATGACGCTGGAGCATTCTCACACATACCAGCTAGGGTTTTACTTGTGGAAGATGTTCAATCTTTCATACACTGCAAGATGCAAAGATATGAACTTCAGAAGTTGAAGAAGATTATAAGAATCTATGTAATGAAGATGGAAAACTGAAAGATGAACATAAGCATATAGAAGTAAAAGGGATCACCAATGCCCTAATGTTCCCGAAGGTTTTCAAAACTGAATGGATTCAATTATTACTAATTTGAATGCATAACAACAAGCTATGGCTTGATGAACCGAAGGTGATAACCTGAGATGTCATCCATGGGGTCACCGGTTACCCTATAACTGAGAAAGTAAAGGCACTAAAGCATCCACCAAAGGCTGAGCGATAGGAGCCAAATGGGATGACAAAGGATTGAAAGTTACCACCATAACCGATGATGAGATCAAATTTGGTGCATGCATTCTAGGCTACAAATTCTTCGAAGCTAGCATATTGAACAACATAGCATCAGGTGCAGTGGACACAACCTACAAAATTGTGAAGAAGGGAACACAATTAGACTTATCCAAACTTCTGCTAAATCAGTTGAAAGACAATTTAAAGACTATCAGTAATGTGAAGTCAAACACATGTAAGTTTGGATCACTCATAATGTGTATCTTCTTCTACTTTCAATAAACATTCCCATCAATAGGAGATGTGAAATGGGACAACACCAAACTGGTCACCATGAAAATCAATGAGCACATAGCCACACTGGGAGATAACTTTGAAACAATCATGGATGAATACTTCACTGTATTCAAAGACCAAATGCAAAAGAGGGTAAGGATCCACAAACAACTCATTGATAAGTATAAAGATGAGAATTGTTTTATGGTTGATACAAACTATACATATATCAAGCCTACTGTACCGAGGACAACATGGTTAAAACCATTGGAGTATGAAATAAACATTGATCTTGCAACTAAGGCAATTGATGCCTTGATTAATGAACCACTAGATAAGAAACAAACCAATTTTGGAACATATGAAGAGGCCAAGACAAGAATAAAATTTGGCCTAGTTGTTAAGAAATTTGTTAGGAAGAAAGAAAAGATGGTAAAGAACCTCAAGAAGATACTGTCGGCAACTAAGGAAGAAACTGAGAAAAATGAAGAAGTTGAACAGGAGGAAGAAACCGAAGAATAATTATCTATCGATAAAACTGAGGAAAAAGATGACTCCAAGGAAACAAAGTCAGATTCACCACCTCCTCCACCAACCAAGAAGCCAAGCACCACATCTGCTTCTAGAACAAGAATCCAAACATCAAAGGTTTCTACTCCTTCTCCTTTGAAGAAAGGAAAGGTCAGGACATACAAGAGGAAAGCTGCCACACCGAAGAGAGGGAAAAACAAAAGAGGAAAGAAATTCATTAGAACCCAAGAGGATATTGAAGACACCAAGCAGGATGAAGCTATAGAGGCAGAAAGTGTCAAGGTAAAAGATCCATAATCTATTGATGAAATTTGTAAATCTATTGCAAACTCAAAATCTATTGCAGATTCAAAGATTAGAAGATGGTTGAAATTAGATCCTGAAGATTAGAATAAAATAGAGGATGCCATCATAGAAAAATGTACAAGTTTAAATATGTACTGATTTAGTTTGAAGGCAATCATGTACCAAGAGAATTATTAGATAGACTATACTCCCAGTGGACATTTGCCTTGAAGAATGAGAAATAAATAAGAGAAAGAGTACTTGTTGTTCTCAGTCCACCTGAATTAAAGAAGGTAGAAAGAGATGAAATGATGGAGAAGTACAAAAAGGAGTTCTCACCGAAATTGAGAGTATATAAATTTCTTGAAGGAAAGCTTATAGAGCTTGAATAGGATAGCCACAAGAAATGGTGTAGAATTATAAATAGACCTACTAAGGAGGAAAGCCTCGATAAAGACCTACAACAACAAGATGTTGATAAGAAAACTCAAGATGACACATCTATTGAGTTAGACAAGGAAGAAGATGATACAACCGGCAACAAGAATGCAAATGTTGTAGATGAATCATGGCCAGACACCACAAATGAAAACATTGTGGATACTAATGTCATTGATATTACCGATGACCCAACAAAGGAAATTAATAAAGATGAAGATGTCACTGTTGCAAAGGACACAATCGATGAGCATGACATAATAGTTGATACTGCACAACTAAACATTCCAGGAAACATGCCAATATTGATACAAGCTATCAATATTCTGCAAGAATCAAGCAAGTCACCTGAAAAGGATACTCCCAAGGATGCAGGGGAAGAAGAAAATAAATATAACATCGATAGTCAGAAAGACATCGGAGCCACTCAAAATGTAACCGATAATGATATGGTTACAAGAGGAGATATAGAAAATAATGCAAAAACAAAGAATGATGAAGCTAAAGACACCGATGAAGGAGACAAACCTAAAGATGGTACCCTTGAGGAAAATGACAAACATTCTACCGATGATGTGAAGGTTAATGTGGAGATGCCTACACACACTTGATAAGCTAAAATCGACACCAAGCAACAAAAAGAAGCACAATAGGTCACTTCGTCAAGCACAACTGAGAAAGCTGAGAAATTGGAAATGGTTTTACATTCTAGTGATTGACAGAAGAAGAAGAAATCAAAGAATAATAAGTTGGAAGTCACCTTGGATGAACTTATTGAAATACCAAAGTGTGACCCATATACACTTGATTTTGAAGCATTATAAGAATATGGTGAAATATGCCAAAGGAAGGCATTACATGAGAAGCTGAAGAAACATCACAGGGACTCCATGGTACTGGAGACAACACAAGACATTTTGCACCAAATTGTGCCTGATGTTGATATTGATCAGAATAAGCCCATACTAGATCAATTAGAAACTCTCACAGATGCAATAAAAATTCAGAATATTGATGCTAAGAAGGCAATTGAGGAGAGAGCAGAGCTGAAGTACCAACAAAATCTCATTGAAAACACCAGCCAAGAAGTGGCGGTCAATAAGGTAAAGCTATTAGAATTCATCATTGAATTAGATCCAATAATATCTGAAGCTATAACCTTGATTAAAAAGCTGAGCACAATAGAAAAGTTCACTAAAGAGAATAGTGGCAACATTGCAAAGCTGGATACAAATCTAGAAAACAGTGCAAAAAGCTTAACCATCGATGAAGACAATGCAGTTAAATTGCATTATGAGAAGATGATAAAGGTAAAACGGTTAAGGGTGGGAAGTAGAGACACACTTTAGGGAAGAAGTAACTGATCTCCAAGCTCAACTTCTGCCAAACCTTACACTGCTCCAACAACATATCAGTTCAACAAGGCAACTGATAGCAACACCTAAGATGTCTGTAGCAGACAACATCTATGATATGCACTCAAAGATAACACTTGAGGACATGGCTATGGAGAAACTCAAAGAAAAATGGGAGAAAATGATGGAAGACATGAAGTATTCACACTCCCACATTTTTGAAAAGCTCTATGGTATAGACCTTTGCCCTTAATATCAAAAAAGGGGGAAAATGGTATGAGTACTACACAAAAAGGGGAAAATGATATAGGTACTCATTCATTTAGATGGGAAAATGGTAAATATGTATATTTATATTCATATGGGAAAATGATATGTATAAGGAAATATATCATATGTACAAATATACTGACTATACATAGGGAGAGTCATTAAATGACTAAGGATTATATATGTTGTATATACTTAATATTTTGTTAGTATTTGCACATATCAATTTTTGATACTAATGTCAAAGGGGGAGATTGATGACATTAATTTTCCATTAGTATGCAAACAAAACTTTCAGTAAGCATACACCGAAAGATAGGACAAGAGCAAACTGAAGATCAGATATAAAGATCATCGAAGATGACTAAGTGCAAAGAGAACCGACGACACAACTTAGTGTATAAACTGAAATTGCAATACATAAAGATATAGAGGAAACTAAAAGAGGAACCCGATGTGTAGGAAACAATGCAGACTGACGAGATAGTAAAAGTGAAACTAATAGAACAAAACCAAAGGACAGTCAGAGCATAACCGACAAATAGATATCGAAAGTCAGTTACAGCCCGCAAAAAGTGGATCTAACTTCCATGTCAGATAAAGAAAGCTTATTATATTTATAGGATATTGATTTGTATTTAAATCCATTTCTTTAGGGACAAGATACATGAATTTAAGTTCTTTAATCAGTCTAACTAATTTAAA
The DNA here is from genome assembly GCA_018584345.1 of Thuja plicata. Lineage (NCBI taxonomy): Eukaryota > Viridiplantae > Streptophyta > Pinopsida > Cupressales > Cupressaceae > Thuja > Thuja plicata. Next base: position 2,553,221 of record MU227974.1, on the reverse strand, counting down.
ACACATAGACTAGGAGACCTAGGTACAAGTTGTAAACCTGATCTTAGAGTTAACATTATTTTTCTCAAAACTTAATGATGTCAATCCATCTTATAAATAGATGATGTAATCATTCATTATAGATGGATGAAAAAGGATGTGAAGAGAGAGGAGAACATGAATGAAGGAAACAAGCACATCTATGGATTAAGATTGAGAGTTTCAAGAACAAGAACAACAAAAGGTGAATTTTGTTATTAGAACCAAGAACAGAGGATACTGAGAATCAAAGGTATTATTCAATCACAATTAGGTGATAATATTTTTCATGTAAACTAAATTGGATCTGTATCAGCAATAGGAGATTGCATTTACTAGGTCAATTTGTAATTTTATATCATTCTAAAAAGTGGAGCAAAGTGTAAAAATCCTTTTAAGGAAGGTGGATTTAACAGTCCAACAACAAATCTCTTAACCGAGTGCACAATCAACAGTGTTGCTAAATATCCTAATAGAGTAGACTTTAATAGGTCTCTACCGATACTCTTAATAGGGTAGATCATCAGAAGTGATCAAATTGTAAGCCTTAACTAGCCCCTTCAAATCTGCAAATAGTGAGGATTTTGTGGGTGCCATCCCCACCGCAGTTTTTTCTTCCTAACAAGAGTTTTCTGCGATATCATATCTTGTGTTATGTGTCAAATTACTTTCATGAATATTTCTACGAATGTTCACATGTATCTTAATGTTATGAATTGATATAACTCACATCAAGATAGTATAGATCAAATTGAATGGATATACAATTGATTACAAAGGTTAATTGATTAAAGGATACAAAAGTTTTAGAGGTATTGTTTCACCCCTCCCCTCTCAGTACATACTTCCCATTAATCCCAATAGTATGAGGATGGGTGGATTGGCCATATATTCCTTGATATTTTCAAAACTTCTTTGTCATAAAGGATCCCATTTGAAATTGGTGTCTTTTCATAGTAGATGGGTAAATGGTTAGCACTTATCCAAAAGTTGTGATATGAATTGATGGATGGAATATAAATTACCTTGTAGACTATGTAACTTCTTGAGTGTCCTAGGAGGATGCATTTCCATTATATCTTTAACCTTCTTTGGATAATTTTCTATCTCTTTGGATACAATGAACCCTAGGAGTTTTCCAAATGTAACTCTGAAGCTGCACTTTTTTGGATTGAGCTTCAAATCATAATGATGGTAGCGATCAAATACATATTCCAGCACATTGATATGGTCTAACCTTTTTTTTTGATTTTTCCAAAATATCATCTCCATAGTCTTCAAGGATATTGTGGATCATGTGATGGAATATGACAGTCATGGCTTGTTTATAGGTGGCCCTTGCATTTTTCAAACAAAAAGGCATCATGTTGTAATAGAAGGTACCCATGGGGCTATGAATGTTGTCTTATGTTGATCTTCTTCTATGATGCGTATCTAATTATATCTAGAGAAACCATCCATGAGTGACAACATCTCATGTCTGACAGTAAGGTCAATAATAATATCAATATATGGCAAGGGGAAATTATCCTTAGGAAACATTTTTTTGAGGTCTCATAAATCTATGCATATTCTAATTTCTCCTAATGGATTGGAATCTGGGACCATGTTGGAAATCTATTCTGAGTAGTCAATGGCGCGTATGATCTTGGCTTGTAGGAACTTTTCCAATTCTAATTTGACTAGTAAGGCCACTGTAGGGTGCATATTTTGAAATTTTTTCGTGCCTGGATTGGCATTTGGGTCCACTGTAATATGATGCACAACTAGGTTAGGGTTCATTCTAGGCATATAAGCATAAGACCATGCAAATTTTATTGTATCTTCCTGGAGAAGTGTAGTGAAAGCTACTTCTTTGGCCTCTGATAATGATGCTGTAATGTATTTGATTCTCAGATATTATTTGGTTTCCAAATTTATAGGCTTGGTTTCTTTGAAAAGAATAGATGAATTCTCTAGCCTATAATCATGAATAAGAGGAAGAGGCGAGTCTTCATCTTCTGGCACCTCAAAGGGGTTTTCACCAGAAGATACACCCTTTGGTTTTAATTTTTTGGAGTCAGAAAGTGCTCCATAGGGGTTTTCACCAAAAGAATCATTTTTTTCTTTTTCATTTTTAATTTTGTGGCTAAAGACTTCCTTTTCCCCAAAGTATGCCTTGGGGTCCAGCTTGTAGACATGTGTTGAAGCATGCCACCAATTTCGTTGTTGTTTTGTTTCTCCCATGAATCTTAGGAGTGTGTCCTCACTTTGTAACTCATTGATATGTGTAATGATTGGTTGATCCTAGTCTATGAGTTTGGAATGAGTGAGTGTGAGGTCGATGAGGTGTATGGAGAGTTTTCAAAGGATGGAATTGCCTAGGAAAGTTTCATTGTCAGATATATTTTCGTAGGATCTCTTAAATTCCTCTTCAGGGATGTCTTTGAACTTAATAATTTTGCTCAATTTATTATGATAGGTGTAGCTAGTTTCATTGGTGCCCCCATTCATGTTGAGGCCAAATCCAAGTACTTGATTTATTGGTTTAAGTGAGGGTTCAAGTGGAGACTTCATGCCATTTTATTTGTGGCCTAAACCACCTCCTTGGTAGTTCCATTATTCAGTGACCAATCTGTGAGATTTGGGGTATTTCTCTTTAAATTAACTAAGGAGTTTATTGTTAGGAGGTGGAGCTTCTTGGTATAACTATTTTTTGATGTCAGGATCCATTTATTAGATATTCAGAATACCGTTGCAAATGAATGTGGAAGAACCCATATGTTTTGGTTGTGGCTCTTTTTTCTCTAATGGTAGGGATCCAACTACAAATGCATATGATAATATATATTCCCCACAACCCCTGTTGTTCATCTTGATGGCGGAGAGGGTGGATGCAAGAATGGTTTTTGGATATGAGTGAGTTCTAGAGGAACTGACAACAAAAGTACCAATGTCAATTCCTAGGAAATGAGAGGAATGTGGGAATGAAGCTTCTAATGCACAACATTATGCGAAAGGTTGGGGATTGACGTGAATGGTGATTTTAGTTCCATTGTGGGAATTTGAGGCACTGATGAAATGTGGATGGAACTACCTGCATGGAATGGATCCAAGGGTGGCCAAGGAGAATTTTGTATGGAAGGTCAAGATAAACAACATGGCATATGGTATCTTGCACTACTAGTCCCAACTTGATGGGTAGAGAGATGGAACCTTCAGAGGTGTTTTCTAGGTTTTCATAAGCCTTAATGGTGATGACCTCATGTGATATGCCTTCTTCATTCTACCCCACTTGATTTATAAATTTTAAGGTACATAAATTTAGGGCCAAACCATTATCTATCATGACCCTTTTGACTGTGAAATCATTGACCATGACGACGATGAAAAGTGGGAGGTTATGATCTCATTCGATGAATGACATGTCAGAGGCTTTAAATGAAAGGCCACATGGTGCGGATAGGTGTCCCACAAGGTTTTAAAAATGAGTGGTATTGATATTGGTGGAGACACGTGACTCTTGCAGGGATTTATTAAGGATCTTTTGATAGACAGATGAAGTATGGAGGAGATCCAAGATGGAGATTTGGGAAGAGGTATTCCCAAGGTGTTCAAGGAGTTTCTATTATGAAATGGAGGAGGAAGCAGCACTGGCACCATCAATGAATATCATACATTGATGGGTGGTTAATGCACATTGCTTATCTACACCATTGACATGGATAACATTAACTATTGGTTCGACCTGGATGATGGAACCAAAAAATTTATCATAATTGATGTAGGATGTGGTGTAATATTTTCCATTGGTGTGGTCACCTTGTTTACCCTTTCCTTTATTTTGGTCAGGTGGGTTTGTATTAGCTAGACCTTTGCCGATGTTGTGTTGAGGGAACACATTTTGGTAGATTTTTAGGTTTTCATTTAGTGAAGACTGGGAAGGTGTTAGCATTACTATAGTTGTCATATATTACATTAGTGACTATGTTTTTCATTGATGTCAACAAACTGTTTGGATATCAGCGTAGTGTTTTAGTGAAGATTGACAGAGTAGCTAAGGAGATTGAGTTAGCACAAACAAAGAATTGAAGATGAGGTTATGCGCAATTGAGAACATATTTCATATAGTATCTTCACGATGTGGTCAAGAGAACATATGGAGATTCAATTTTTGGTGACAATTATTTGAGATTTATTGAAGATTGTATTTTCATAGAGTTTCTGAGAGATAGTTTGCAATGTTTAGATTGTATCTTTTGACTGGTTTGGAATTTGGTTGCCAAAGTTATGTAGAGTTTGAATATAGTATGAAGGTGATCTGACTAAGATCTCTTAGTATGGGATCACATGTGTGAATAATTATTTTGTGAGATGACAATGTTGTGTAATTATGTAACATGTATTTTTTTATATTTCATAATTATTTAGGCTTAATTGGCCGACTCAATTGTGAAGTATTGGGCTTGGTATAAAGGAAAGATTGTTTTATTTATTTGATATGGAATGAAGGATGATGATATAGAAAGAGAGAATTTATGTATCATTTTGTAGTAGTATTGAAAGGATTGTATGTGAAGCGAAGTTGACAGATCTGGTATTTGAGTTCTGGTTGTATTTGGTGCAGTAGAGGCACGGTCAGAGAAGAGAGGATATAAAGTTTTAGAATTAAGTTTATTTGGTATTATTCCATTCTGAATAATATATAGATCAGTTGGACAGTGGGTTCAGTGGTCTTTCTCTTGAAGTTGTTTGAACAGTGGGTCCTTCTACCTTCCACAACTCCTAACAGGGTTAGAATCTTTTAACAGGGATTCAAAGTCTCCTAACAAGGACTGATATGTACTAAATGTATTTAATAGACTCCTAAAAAAGTCCATCCTCTCACAAGGAATTTTAATATTAGTACATGTTTTTGTGGGCATCATTCCCATTGGGGTTTAATCTTTGATCAAGAGGTTCCCTAGTTAAAAAATCTGGTGTTATTGTGTATGGTTATCTTTTTGTGGTTATGGTTATTGCTATTTACATGTTTTAGACTTAATAAGATTGATAAAGTTATATTATTCAGATAACTGATTCACCCCCCCTCTTAGTTATCTTGGTGGAATTTAATTTCTAGCAATTGGTATTAGAGCTTGGTCACAGGTTTGAATCCCCTTGGGTAATGCTGAGGGGGAGATTGTTGGAAAATGCCCAGTGCTCCCCTTGGGATTTGTGACAAGGGACTAACCGCCTCCTATGGATTCTATAAGTCTAGTGATTGTATCAAGCATTGATAGGTCGATCTTTTGGTGCAAAGACAACAACACTTGTAACAAGTGGTATCATAGCACTATATTCTTTTTGGACTGATTGCTGATGCTTCCGCTATGGGGGAGTATCTATGTTTGAGCTGAGTCATGGAGGAATTTTGGTAAGTGGTATTTTGAAACAGTGTCTTTGGACATTCAAGCTAGTATTGGATTGACATAGTGATGTCTTTTGTCATTGATGTCAATGGGGGAGAAGAATACATGAAAAAAAAGTGGAGAAATAGTGGAAACAATGAAAAAGAGGAACAATATACAGAACGAGGAAGATAGTGATTGATGAATAAGATTTGATGAAGACAAGAGCAGTAGTAGAGTTTTGGATTCATGAAACATTAGATGTTTTTCATCTATGGTGCCATCCATGCCAAAGGGGGAGATTGTTAGAATTACTAGATTTTTCATATGTTACATTAGTGACTATGTTTGTCATTGATGTCAACATGCTATTTGGATATCGACATAGTGTTTTAGTGAAGATTGAAAGAGTAGCAGACAAAGATTGAGTTATCAAAAAAAGAGAATTGCAGATGAGGTTTTACACATTTGAGAATTTATTTTAGATAGTATCTTGATGATGTGGTAAAGAGCGCATACAAAGACTCAATTGTTGGTGACAGTTATTTGAGATTTATTGAAGATCGTATTTTGACAGAGTTTCTGAGAGATAGTTTGCGATGTTTGGATTATATCTTTTGACTGGTATATTTGGTTTGTGAAAGCTATGTAGAGTTTGAATATAGTATGAAGGTGATCTAAATAAGACCTCTTAGTCTAGGATTTCACGTGTGAAGAATTATTACTTTTGTGAGCCGACAGTGTTGTGTAATTATGTAAAGTGTATTGTTTTATATTTCATAATTGTTTAGGCTTAATTGGATGACTCAATTGTGAAGTATTGGGTTTGGTATAAAGGAAATATTATTTATTTTATTTGATATGGAATGAAGGATGATGATATAGAGAGAAAGCATGTATGTATGATTTTGTAGTAGTATTGAAAGGATTGTATGTGAAGCAAAGTTGGCAAATCTGGTATTTGAGATCTGGTAGTATTTAGTGCAGCAGAGGCATGCTTAGAGAAGAGAGGATATAGATTTTTAGAATTTAGTTTATTTGGTATTATTCTATTCTAAATATTATAGATAGCAGTTGGACAGTGGGTTCAGTGGTCTTTCCCTTGAAGCTATTTTGACAGCGGGTCCTTCTGCCTTCCACAACTCCTAACAGGGTTAGAATATTTTAACAAGGATTCAAAGTCCCCTAACAGGGACTGATATGTACTAAATGTATTTCATAGGCTCCTAATAGATTCTATCCTCTCACAAGGAATTTTTATATTAGTACATCTTTTGTGGGCATCATTCCCACTGGGGTTTACTCTTTGATCAAGAGGTTCCCTAGTTAACAAATCTGGTGTTATTGTGTATGATTATCTTTTTGTGGTTGTTGTTATTACTATTTACATGTTTCAGAGTTAATAAGATTGATAAAAGTTATATTATTTAGATAACTAATTCACCCCCCTCTCAGTTATCTTGGTGGAATTTACTTTCTAACAGAAGGTGCATCGACTATGATATCCTTTTTGTCTATGAGATCTTGAATTTAATGTTTGAGTTTCATGCACTTCACGGTGGCATGTCCCTTGATACAGTGATAGTCACAATACTCATGGTCCTTGTATCATGCAGGTTTTAGAGTTGACTCATAAAATGACTGGGTCCGAGGATACATGATCAAATTGGCATTGGTCATCCTATGGAAGATTACATCCAATGATTCACTGAGAGGGGTGAACGTGCGTTCTGATTGGTTTGGATGCATGGATTGGTTTGTCCTTGTGCGCCTGATATAGAATTTTTTTGATTGGTCATCGGTTGTAAAATATGAGGTTGTGGTGGTTTTGTCCCAGCCACGATGATTTGGACATGCTTGGTATTTGTGGCACTGTTAGTTACTGCACTCTTATTCTTATTCCAATAGCACGAGCAATCATTATTGAACCTATCATATTGTGTTTCCTTATAGTGCTTGATAGTACTATCATCTAATAGGCCTTTTTCAAGGTCCATTACCTTTCCTCAAATCTCTTGGCAGGTTTGAAGATAATTCATGCGCATGTGAAGCGATAATTTGGGATGTAGGTTGTCAATGAATATCTTTGTTAAATGCTTCTTAGGGGGTTGATACGACAATCTCTTAGTAAGGCCTTGCCATCTTTGGAGGTAATCTGCCAATCTTTCACCCTCCTTTTGCTCAAAATTATAGAGGTCCAAAAGAGATAGTTCACTCTCAAGGTTATACACATATTGGGATACAAATTTCTTGGACAACTCTGCAAATGTTGAGATTGTGTCATAGGGGATTTTGTAAAACCATTCAAGAACTGCTCCCCCCAAGCTCTTCGAGAAGAGGGGCATGAGATATTTATAATTGTAGGGAACTTCTTGGCAAGCCATGTGAAATCCTTTGACATGATTGAAGGGATCTCCTTTCCCACTATACTTTTCAAATTTGGGAGTTTCAAAGTGTTTGGGGAAGGGAATTGTTGTGATGGAATGGTCAAATGGATATGGACATACTTCATCAAACTTGAAGGTCTTTCTTTTAGTCCCTTCATGGAGCTCCTTAAGATAATTTTTTATTTCTTCTCACTCTGGGTTAATAGGTGATGGAGTGGGTACTCCCATAACACTGGATCTTGGTGCTTGGTAAATGTCTGACGACACTGGGATATGGAGGATTTTGAGGGGGATATTGTAGAGTATGATAAGGACATTCATTGACTATATAAATGAGATACAATAATGGTGGTTTTGATGTTGGATGTGATACATTTGGGGGAGTGGAGGTAAGGTTTGTTTTGGTTGCAAAGGTTGTTGGTAGAAAGGTTGTTTTTTTGTGAAGCTTTGTAGGTAGGGTGAGCATAGGGATGACCTATATAGGTTTTTTGTGTGCTGGTGTACCAATCAACCCAATGTTAACTATGTCAGATAAAAAACAATAAAGAAAAGAATCATACACACATAAAACATGAATTTTTAACGTGGAAACCTTGTTAAGGGAAAAACCAGTGGGACCAGTACCCCAAATTTTTACTCTTCTAAAGCGATCCCTATTAGGAGCCAACCCTATTAAAAGTTACAAACACACTGTTAAGTGAGACCTTGTTAGAGGATTTTATACATAGAGTTTGTCACTTAGTATCGGGCATCTATTGCGACCATCCTTGAATCAGCCTTCTTCTTAGACTGTCAATAGGTATCGGGAAATTCCAATGCTACTTTCATGAATCAACCTTTTTGGCACTCCTTTGGATGTACCTTAATATTTAGAAGACTATTAATTCTTGCTCTATTAAGAGACTTGATGCTTCAATGGTTAAACTGAAAAACTATGACCTGTTCACGATGCAACTTTAAATTGTAGATTTTTAGATCTATTTAAGTACATTACCTCTCTGATCAAAGTATCAATTCAATTCTTTCTGCTCCACACTTTCTGCTCTGTGATGTTGTGCTTCACTTTTTGTTGGTTTTTGTAGAATTATTTAGCTCTCCTTTAGCTTTATTGATTAGGAATGTATGAAGATATTCTTCATCAGTTTATCTTCAGCATCCTCTTTCTATTCACTCTCCTTAATCCCCTTTTCATGCATTACAAAAATGAATTAAGCTTGTCTCTTATATAGACATGATATTCACTATTTCTTGATTCTTGGCATGGAAAACAATCCATCCAATTTGATTTAAAGCATAACTCCTGATTTATCTCGTAGTTATCTTCTTGCCAAGTATACAAATCTTCTTTAAATAAATCACTTAACTTTGCTCGAATAAAACAAAGAAAAAAACTAGTTAAGTCTATCTTTAGCTCTTGCCAGCTAGATATTTTGTAATTTTCTAAACTTTCTATTCTATCGATCAACTCTGCTATTAGTCGTCAGTGACAACTAACAGTTCCGTCGGTGTAACTCCAGTTAGCTTCGGGATCTCCGTCCGTCGAGCATCATTGGATTTTTACTCGTCGGACAACTCTATTTTCAGCTCGTCGGGCATCCTTTGGTTTTTCTTCATCAGGCAACACTGTCTTCTTCTCATCGGGTATCACTGTGACTTTTCTTCTTTTCCTTTACCGATGGTGTGCACTCCGTCAATGTTGTCTATCACTTAGTGAATACTTTACTTTTATGCATTGTGGAAAGCATAACTTTTGTTCCATTGATTCTCTGAAGTCTTTGGCATTATGTACATGACCATACATATGATATCAAGTTGACATCAATGACAATATAAACCATTAACTGATTTAATTCCTTGCATTATCTTCAACTTAACAGTATCAAACATTCAATCAGTTACATGTCATTAGTTGGTGCCACCATAAGAGGGATAAATTCTTTGTGTGTTCATACCTCTAGAGGGAAGAGCAAGATAGTTGATGTGGTTGGAAGCACTTGTTTGTTGGAGAGGTGGTATGGTTTGCGTTGCTGCGGATGGAGGCATGAAAAAAATATTAGTGACTGTTGGTTGATGAGATTGGGTTGGTGGGGTTGCGAATGGTGTTTTAGAAAAGGGGTTATAAAATGGATATTATGCTTGAGTGTTTTGGGCTTTGAGCCATGTAATTGATGGAGCCATTTGAGATGCATGAGGGCCTTGTACAACTTGAGTAGTTTGGGAGACTTGTTGGGACGTGGGTGCATTGGATTGCGCTTGGATGTTAGGCCCTAGGTGGGATGTCAAGGCACCTTGTAATGGTACTGCCGATTGGGTGTGGAATGTAGGACCTTGAGGAAATTAGGTTTGATTAAAGGCTCCAGTGAGAGGCATTCCTATGGTGAATTGAATTTGTTTCTATTGTGGTGGAGGAATGAAGGGTGGTAGTAATTTTGGAATTGAGGTTGGTTGTGTGGCTGCGGGTTGCATGACAAGTAGTTAATTAACAAGTGGTTGGGTAGCGATTGGTTGTGTGGTTGTGTGACAACCAGCTAGGTAAAAAGAGGTTGGGAAATAGTTGATTGTGTAGCTGTAGACTGTATGGATTGAGTATCATCATGTTGAATCAGTTGGGATATTGGAGGAATTGGTAGGTTAGAGGATTGCGCCCCCATAATGGAAAAAGGAGTTGGTTGTGCCACAACATGCACTATGAGTTGGGTGGTGGTTGGTTGGAGTAGGTGGGGGTATGGATGAGACAAATTGGGATTTCCTTAGCCATGGAAAATTATTTATTCCATAACAAGATTTGATATGTTACTCGGGATGTGTATAGGACGTGTGAGATTGATTGGTCAAAGCCCAGGTGGAATGAGAGTACCCTTGCATTCAAATTTAGCAAGGATGGTAGCGTGATTTTGAGATATAATGGCCTTGACCATATGTGCATGTCTAGGATGACTCCTGAAAGCTTCCATGGAGTTCAAGGTAGGGACTTCATTTGGGTCTATGCATACATGTTCAATTTGCACTTGTCATTAGGGACCGAAGGATACCATAGCCTGGTTGGCATCATTTGTTGGTTTAGATGAAGTAGTGGAAAGGCTAGAATTCATATCCTTCCTCTTCTTGGAATGTTTTTCAGGTGGAATGAAATGTATGGTCTAAGATGAATGAGGAGAGAATGCAAGATGAGACTAAGGAAAGCTTCTTAAAGACAGTGAGTAGGTTTCCCTAAAATGCCTAAGGATGGTGATAATGAAAGGCTTAGAATTGATGTGCAATGAGTGTAAGGTGCTCTAAGGATGATGACAATGATGAAAACTGGTGAATGTGTTCTACAAACCTAAGGGATGACTTGGTGTTAAGATAGATGTGAGTTGGTCTTTCGAGTGTAGGTTCAAATGGATGCGTTTAGTCAACCTAAGACAGACTGACAATCTTTTGGAGGACGTGCTTCTTGTCAATGTAAACCAGGCTTTTGATCAAGGTGATGAGGTTATAAGAAAAAAATGGGCTACCCTAGACAATTCTTATTCAAGGAGTGAGGCCAATGGATAAGTTTGATTTAAAATGTAGGTCCTGAGAAACACAAAAGGATGTAACACTAGAGTGGTGATACTTTTCTTTTTTATTTATTTTTGACTTGGTTCCTAAATAGGGTTTGATTGGATAGTGTTACCTAAAGGGGTGACTTGTACAATGATGGAAATGCAAGCTTGTGATGGAGAAGAGTGAACGGATAGGTTTTGTGATGTGATGACTAATCGTATCTCTCAAAGTTGACAAAGGTGTGGTTTAAATGGTACTTTCCCATAAAACATGAGAGATTGTTGTTGAAGAGGGTCTTGTTATATTTCACACGTTCTTGAGTTTCTTGTTGGATTTATTTCACAATGTGTTGGTACTTTTTAGCCTCTCGATCAACTATCTTGTTCTCTTTGTATATATGGGGTATTTGGATTTTTACTTTCTTATGTTTCCCTAGGTTGGACAGGAATTTGAGCTCAATCCTCGACACCTTAGGTAACAAAAAATTTGGTGATAACGACAAGATTCAGATTTATCAATCTAGGTAGTGATAACGATAAGTTTACCTTGGTTTGAGTTGGGAAAAAATTGTGGATCTGATTGTTCTTGGTATAAGTGAGTAATCAATCCTGCAAGGGACAAATAAACCTTGTGAGAACAACACGGTCTTGGATTTGATCTCTTTGGAAAAAGAATTGTAACTTTGAATGTGTATGTTCTGAAAGTGTTTTTCACTGGTTTTGTAACATCAAAAACAAGTACAAGAAGTTCTACCCTATGAATCAGCTTAGCTTTGAAAACATTTTCTCACAAACTTAGGCAAACATCCAAGAGCTAATCAGAATATGACCACTCAAGAACACACAATTGCTCAAACAATGTCGTATTAGTTGACTCCAAAAACTCAAGGTGACACAATATGGTCAGTGTCTTGGGGAGGTTACTATCCTCTTTGCACAAAGATTATCAAGATTTAGGGGGTGAACCAAGTAGCTTCTACTCTAAGGCATTATTAGTAAAGGCATCTATTTGCAACTACCCCTTGTAGTCCTATAAGAAGGATTGAGGCCTATATCCATACAATTAATTAGATGATGTAGTCCCACACACAGGATTGAGGTCTTGTAGCCCTACAATTATCAAGCATAAGAATAAATTCTTAGAATAGCTATGTCCTCTGAGACATTAATCTCAAGGAGGCTTTTGATTATAGTGGGTTGGAAGGGCCGGTTTCACCTATTCCCACTTGGGTCATTCCCACGAGATTTTTCTCTTAGTGATAGACCCTTTGATAGATAAACTTGAAAGCATAGATTGGAAATGAAAGGAGTCTGGATTTCTAATTTTTCCACAAGGGGAAAAGAGCATACTCTCTTATCCAATGTTGTTTTCTCCCAAACACTCAAACATGTGATCAATTCCCAGGGATCCTTTCTAAGTGAGCTATCAAATGGGTTGATGCAAGAGCATCCTGGGTGTAAGGGCAATCTTGCATCACCCAAAAATATGTGTTTTTCTATTCAATAAGGGCTATTTTGTACAAAGCTGCTATTTTTGGAAACTTACTATTTTTAGTAAGTTGGTCATTTGAACTCAGAATGTTCTGATTTTCCAGGTGAAGGTTCATCTTAGTCATATAAGAATGCCAGTTGAATTTCATTGCCAGATAATCTGTATTGGCAAAGTTATTATGGATTTACTGTTGAGATTTTAGGGTACAAAATCTTTGAGCTCAATTTTTAGGACCTTAGAACCTTTGGATCGAGGTTGAACCCCTGGTTGACTGGCACTTCGCAATTTATGCACTGTAGATTGCGATCTCCCCTTTCCGAAAAGTTCTTATAATAGCCAATCGGAGCTACGGTTCAAAAGTTATGGCTTCCGAAAGTTGGGCTACCTAATCTCATGTTTTGTAAATATTTAAAGTCGACCCTTTTGTAATAAAAGTGAAAAATAATTAAATGCTAAGGGTAGTCGGCCTTAATGGCTAGATTTCTGGAACCTTCTCGGGTGGTGGAAAATTGCCTATTTAAGGAAGGCCCGTGGTGTTTCTAGGGCAGTTCTGGGTGGTTATTTGAGGCTTTGTCCTATAGATTATTGTAAGGGATTCCCATGTGGCTTTTGATATTGTAATTCTGAAGTTTGTAATTCTACATTTGTGGAGCCAATAAGAAGCCAATTTTCTGTTCTTGCAAATTTCTGTTGTTTCTTTGTTTCTGTCGTGTGCTTGTGGTATTAAGGGGAGTCCCCTTCATCAAGTGGTATCAGAGCGAGAATTTCCTGAGTGTGTAGATAGATCACCGACTATGAGGCAGTTTGCACCAGGACCTTGGTTAGGGTTTCAGTGATAAGCGCAAAAATGCCTCCACGAAGGGAGCGTGGTGAAAGAGCCGAAGGTGTACCGCCCGAGGTTAGAGCCCTCCAGAGACAAGTGCAAGCATTCCAGGAAGAGATTCGCAGAGGCATGAATCTTACCATAAGAGAGGAAAGTGAGGATGAAGCTGACGTAGAAGGAGATTTTGATCAGGAAGGTGAAACTTTGAACCAAGAGGAGGAAAGGCTTTTCCGAGCCATTTCCAATATCGGGAAAAGACCTAAGCTTGAGGTTCCCACATTTTTGGGAAATCTTAACCCAGAAGAGTTGATCGACTGGATCAATAAAATAGAAGAATATTTTGAGTATGAAGATATTGAGGACCTTGATAGGGTCAAATTTGCGAAGGCCCGACTGAAGGGTCATGCGAAGATCTGGTGGCAGGAGATTCAGTTGAGTGAAATAGAAGAGGAAAGGAGAAAATCATAAGATGGGATCAAATGGTGGATCAATTGAAGAAACAGTTCATTCTTGTTGATTATGAGCTCAATCTACTGAAGAAAATGCAAGGTTTGAAGCAAGCAGGAAAATCTGTCCAAGAGTATATGGAGGAGTTCTATCGAATCCTCATCCGAACAGGCCATGCGAAAGCTGACAAGGAGAAAGTTTCCCATTACCTTAATGGATTGAGGCCGAGCATTCAGGAGGAGTTGAACCTAATCCAAATGAACAATATTGAAGAGGCCTACCAGTTTTCCCTAAAGGTAGAGGAAAAGTTGAACAAGAAGTTTGAAAGCAGGCAAAGCGGAAGAGGTCGCGGTGGAAGATCTGGTGGACGATCTTATGGAGGCTTAAATGAAGATCAGAAAAAGAAGGATGAGGCCAGTAGTAGTCAGGGTCAGAGGGGAAATAATTTAAATCAAAATAATAAAGATCAAAGAGGAAGAGGAAGAGGACAAGGATCAGGAAGAGGAGGCTTCTGTGGAACATGTTTTCACTGTGGAGAAGAAGGTCATAGGGCATATGAATGTCCTCAACACCAAGGAAGGGTAGATAGGAGAAATGACGGTTAGGCTAGAGTTGCACATGTGGATGAAGATGAAAAATCATCTCATTCTGAAGATGCTAAAGGATGAGAAGTCCTAGTTAACAGAAGAGTCCTGCTGAGTGGTGAAAATGAACCTGAGAAAAGGAGGAGCTTGTTTCAGACTAGGTGCAAGTGTGAGAATAAGTGTTGTGATGTGATTATTGATAGCGGAAGTACTGACAATATGGTGTCAGAAGAGATGGTCACAAAGTTGAAGCTTAAGAGGTAGAAACACCCACATCCATACCAGATCTCCTGGGTGCAGGATGACCACAAGGTCATGGTTAATGAATAGTGCCTAGTAAAGTTTAAGATTGGAAGGTACTATGATGAGGTAATATGTGATATCATACCTATGGATGCTTGTCATATGTTGCTGGGAAGGCTGTGGAAATTTGATAGGCATGCTGTACATGATAGCCATGCAAATACATATTCCCTGACAAAGGATGGAGTGCGACATAAGCTAAAACCACTGAATAATACAGAAGAAAAGGTATGTAGTAATGAAAGAATAACTTTTGTTGATGAAAGAAAATTCCTAGAGGGTATGAAGCATGAGCATATGTGTTTTTCTTTAATTCCAAAAGCTAGTAAGGAGGAAGTAGAAGATGTGCTTGTAGAAGTTACAGATCTCTTGAATGAGTTTCAGGATATTATATCTGATAATGTGCCTGATGGATTACCACCAGTAAGGAAGATCAGTCATCAGATGGACTTGATCCCAGGAGCCAGTTTGCCAAACAAGGAAACAAAAAGAATGACACTAGCAGAAAGTGAAGAATTGAATAGACAAGTGCAAGAGTTGTTGTAGAAGGGTTTGATTCATGAGAGCTTGAGTCCATGTGTTTTTCCAGCAGTATTAGCACCAAAGAAGAATAGAGAATGGAGGATGTGCACAGATTATAGGGCTATCAACAAGATCACAATCAAGTACAGATTTCCATTGCCTTGGATGGATGATATTATGGACTGTTTGAGTGGAGATGTGTACTTCTCAAAGATAGATCTGAAGAGTGGATATCACCGGATTCAGATCAGAGAAGGAGATGAATGGAAGACTACCTTCAAAACAAAGGAGGGACTTTTTGAGTGGTTGGTCATGCCCTTTGGGCTAACGAATGCACCAAGCACTTTCATGCGGCTCATGAATGAGGTCTTGAAAGAATTTTTGGGTAAGTTTGTCATTGTTTACCTAGATGATATTCTGATCTTTAGTAAGACATTGGAGGAGCATCTAATGCATA
>MU227974.1:2513980-2534878 GCA_018584345.1 Thuja plicata | reverse complement strand
CTTAGTCATATAAGAATGCCAGTTGAATTTCATTGCCAGATCATCTGTATTGGCAAAGTTATTAAGGATTTACTGTTGAGATTTTAGGGTGCAAAACCTTTGAGCTCAATTTTCAGGACCTTAGAGGTCCGGATTGAGGTCAAACCTCCAGCTAACTAGCACTTCGCAAGTCAAGCACTGTAGATCGTGATCTCCCCTTTCTAGAAAGTGGTTATAATAGCCAATCGGAGCTATGGTTCAAAAGTTATGGCTTCTGGAAGTTGGGCTACCTAATCTCATGTTTTGTAAATATTTAAAGTCAACCCTTTTGTAATAAAAGTGAAAAATAATTAAATGCTAAGGGTAGTCAGCCTTAATGGCTAGATTTCTGGAACCTTCTCGGGCGGTGGAAAATTGCCTATTTAAGGAAGGCCCGTGGTGTTTCTAGGGCAGTTCTGGGTGGTTATTTGAGGCTTTGTCCTACAGATTAATGTAAGGGATGCCCATGTAGCTTTTGATATTGTAATTCTGAAGTTTGTAATTCCACATTTGTGGAGCCAATAAGAAGCCAATTTTCTGTTCTTGCAAATTTGTGTTGTTTCTCTTTGTTCTGCCATGTACTTGTGGTATTAAGGTGAGTCCCCTTCATCATGGGTCTAGGTTTCTGATTGCATTAGAAGGACAAGAGCATACTCCCCTACCACTTGACAATGAGACCATGTGAACCCTTGTTAATGTGCCTAAGAAACAAAACCTAATGAAAACATAATGTTTATTTGTATCTCCTAGGAAACCTCCAATTCAAATGAATTAGTAGTTTAAGTGTTATTATTTGACGAAGGTATCCTGCAAGTACAATCATGAGTAGTTTAGAAAAAAGTGATATATTACAAATCTTCAAAAAATGATTTCTTCAATATGTCCTGCACAAAGTAGTTAGGGTGCAAAATATGTGTGGTTCATTCCCTTAGAGAATTCAAGATTGTGTGTGGTTCATCATTTAATATAACATACATCCAAGGACAAGGTATTTAATGCATTCAACTTAATTTCCCCAAAAAATTAATCCTCTAAGCAAAGAAAAATCGTTAGTAGTTTGGAAATAACGCCTTCAATAGTTGATTACTTTCACTCCCCTCTCTAATTTATGATCATAATTTATTCACCCACACACTGAACCCTATACATCCCTTTTATAGACAAAATTTAACCTATCAAACACTTATAATGTCTTGGCATACTCTGAACCCAAAGGTACTTCCCATCACAAGGTGTAGTTTTTCAACAAGACTATCCTCATGCATCTACAAAAGTCTAATCACACTGCCATTTTTTTTCTAGATCAACACTAAGTACCTAATAACAATTATACCAGACCTTATTTGTGCAATCTCTCTGGTGGGATCCTATAAAACTTTTATACAAACATCATATCCAATTTTTAGATACATCTAACAGTTGGAATGTGAGTTATGACTCTTTTACTGAGACTAAATTTGACTGTGATGAAATGTGAGTTACGTCTTTTTTCCTAGATCAACACTCTGTACCTAATAACCTTTACACCATACCTTATTTGGGAAATCTCTCCAATGGGATCCTATAAAAATTGGATAACAACATCATATCAAATATTTAGACAGATCTAACAGTTGAAATGTCATAAACTCTTTTATTGAGAGTGAATATGACTGTAATGAAAAATTAGAAAATAGAGATCATTGAATCAATCATTCAAACCTTGAGAAAATGATTCAATTCACTTAAAAAAAACACAAATATGATGAAATAAATAATCCTTAGTTTGATGATATCAATTACTCCATTTTTCAACAATTACAAAGAGAAATATTTATAAAAATTCTTGTTTACTATTACTGTCATAGTTTTCTTCCAAATTCATATAATAAGGCTTGCAATTTATCCTTGAATACAAAACCAATCAATGTAAGACCAAAATCATTTGAAAGTACATTAAATCTACTATTAAATTCAAGAAAATTAGAATTTTTTGGATGGTTGAATCAAAAGATACAAAGTCAAGCTCAAACAGTTGATTCCCATCGGGTGTGCCAGAATGTAGATGAAGAAAATCCACCTGTGTAGAACAATCTCAAACATAAAGTTGTTGGGTAAAACCAATACATTATTAAAAAATTGCCTAAAAATTGGAAATACACAATTTTCTCCATAAACCTCAGATAGAGCTTAAGACAAGTGCGAGCTTAAAGAATTGCCTGATTTTATCATTTTCTTGAGATGTGGATGTGTTCTCTCTCAAAACACGGTTATTTAATCCCCAAAATATAGATAAAAAATGGAAGATTTAAACTAATGGATGAAGAGAAATCTCAAGAACAAGTATAAAGAAACTTGTCTCAAGTACTCAACAATGGATGAAGATGATGAATATGTAAGATCAAAATAGAATGAAGATGCAAGATAAACTAAAAGGATTCATTTTTACCAAATTGAAACAATGATTTTCTAAAACAAGAATACTCAAAAACTTATTTCAAAAAACTAACAATGCAAAAAATGAAATGAGTGAGTGATCCTTTTTCCCTTGAAAAGAGGCCCATTTATGTAATTTTAGGGTAAGAAGAGAGGCTTGGATGAGTTGGATCCTATGTGGAAGACACATTATATCTACATAGGCTAGGTGGTTGGCCAAGTCAAATATGGTGGGTGTTAAAAAATGATGATTTATTAAATGTGGGAGTGTCAGCAAACAGATTTGTCTTTATACAACAACTAAACCAATTGACTCATTAATGCCCAAACTGAAAGACAAAACTACAACATAACAATTGAGTTACTTTTCATGACATTGTGCAAGTAATCTCTACTTTTTTTACAAGGCGCAACTACCTTCAAGAGGTATACAATGAATAAGATTATCGGTTATGCCTTTAACCAGAAGGAAAATAAGGAAAGCTACCATATATTCATTACCATGAAATAGATATGAAAGATTGTAAACAATTTTTTTTAAGAACTCACAAACTCTTAACTTCACACCCATAATTGATAAACTAAGGGAAATATTCAAGATTCATCTCAGACATATGTGATGTCTGAAGACATATATTTCCATTAGTATGCAAAGGAAAATAGTTTTGAACCGTCGGTAACACCAACACCGAAAGACATGTTTAGTGCAACCTGACAGAAAAGTTCACAAGGGAACCCAACAACAAAGATTATAGTGTTACTCGATAGTTCAGGTTACTATGTAAACCAATGAAACAGTTTACAAGTGCAACCCAAAAAATGTTGAAGTGGAACCCGACAGTGTAAATCGACAGACTAACCCAATAGAGGAACCCGACAAGCAAATAATAGTGGAACCTGAGAGGCAGTTCACAGAGGAACCCGGTAGGTAGACTACAGAGTAACCCGAGCACCAGTCTACCGAGAGACAATTATAATCCTGAGAAATGTGGATCTGACTTCCACATCAGATAAAACACTTGTGTTTTATATTTACCTTTTTGTTTTTCTTTAAATAGATTTCTTGAGGGACAATCAATGCAATTGTAATTGTTTTAATTAGTCTAACTGATTGAAAATATGCAAACTAGGAGATCAAGGTCAAGTTGTAAACCTTTGATCATAGAGTTAACATTGTTATGTGTGAAACTCATTTAGGTAAAACTCAATGTATAAATAGATGTGTAATCAATCAGAACATATGGATGTGATGATGATTGTAGCCACAAACATTTATATGGATTAGAGATAGAGTTTTATGAAAAAGAACAACAAAATATGAAATAGGTTATCAAGAACCAGATTCAAGGCTATCGAACAGAACAAAGGTATTGATAAATCACTATAGGTGATACATTATATTGTGAACTTTAATGGATCTATAATCAAAAATTCTAGATTGAATATACTCAGGTCAATGAATATTTTTGACTACATTCTAACAAGTGTAGAAAATATAAGAAATCCTTTGAGAAGGTGGATTTAACAATCCTTTGTAAATCTCTTAACCGAGTGCACACTAAACAGTGTTGCTAAAGCTCTTAACAGAGTAGACCTTAACCAGTCCCTACATGTTACTCCTAATAGGGTAAGATCATCAAAAGTGATCAAACTTTTAAGCCTTAACCGACCCCTTCCATTCTACAGATAGTGAATTTTTGTGGGTTTCATCCCCACCGTAGTTTTAACCTTCTAACAGGGGTTATCTACGTTACCAAATCTTGTGTCATGCATCATTACATTTCATGAATGTTTCTATGAATGTTTACATGCAAATTAAGTTTATGATTTGATATAACATACACAAAGATATAATAACACATATGGTTGGTAATACAATTGATTACTAAAGGATTTAGGTTAATTGTCTAGAAGTTCAAAGGGTATTGATTCACCCCTCCCCTCTGAGTACACACCATTCCATTATTTCCAAAAATTGGTATCAGAGCTAGATCTCTTATTTAGAAAATTTTAAAAGACTTAAGAGAAAATATCATACAATGGAAAGGTATAAGCTAGACAAGAGTATTGAGAATTAGAAGTTAGAGATACAAATATTCTATGAATAATACAAAGAATCTAGAATCAAGATGAGATAGTTATTGGATGAAAGAAAGGTTATGGCATCTCGCTGTAATGAAATAGACTATCATGAAGAAGAGATACCTGATTTATTTGAGTCTTCAGGATCTACATCTTGCAAAACATCAGACACATATGAAGGAAGTATTACAAGTCTAAATGAAATCAATCAACATCTGATTGGACAAGTGAAATCACTGTAAATCGGTCAAGAGACACATATGGTAAGAATGATTGAGGTTATGAATAATACTAGACAAGTTGAGAAAGAAAGAAGATTAGCTATTGATGACAGGAGGAAGATCACCGAAAAGCTATAAGAGAAAGATTCAGAAATACAAAGACTTACTGAACATCATCATAAGATCACCAATCAGATTATTCTTATGAGTCAGGAGGCAAACCGAATAAACATAGAAATCAACAAAAAATTAGAAGCTATTGGTGAGCTAAGAGAAGAAAATGAAAAACTGAAGCATGAAGTTAGAATTCAGAAACATCACAATGATATGATCAAGAGAGCTGAAGAAATCACAAAAAGAATGGATGATTTTCTGGATGGACAAAGAAGAGTCAACAACAATACCAGATTAGGGTATACTGAGAATGGAGAATCACCATACCAAGCTGATCCAAAGAATGTCTACACAAATCCAAGACCAAGAAGGAAGTCATGCAATCACTATGGAAAACCAGGCCACACACCAAATATTTGCAGGAGAAAATAAAAGGTATTCCTAGATCCACATCTTCATTCATAGGAAATTGTTATAAATGTAACAAGAAAGGACATAAATCATATGAATGTAATCTAAGGTAAAACAACCAAAGAAGGAAACCTACATGGAAATATATTGTCTTACTTGCAAAATGCATGGGCACACATCTCTGGAATGTAGGAAGAAGAAAAAGCAAGTATGGAAGCCTAAAGAATAAGAAAATGCTTATCAACCGAAAAGAGTCGGTAACTCATATGTTTGGGATTACAATACATGGAAAAAATACACAACATGTGGTAGATATGGACACATAGCTACAAACTACATGAGAAAATGGATGAGAAAGTCTAGAAGCTGGAATAACCTTGGAATAGCATGCTTACACTGTCATAAAGTTGGTCATGTAAGCAAGGACTATAGAGACTGAGTGACAGAGACAAGCACCTATGCAAATGGAAATACTATTGAAGACATCAGGAAGATGAGAAACAAAATGTGGAGGAAAGCTACAAACACTGATGATGCTAGACCCAACAATGCAATTAGTGACACCTTATCTAATGGTTCTGGTGACATCACCACCCCCACCTAAGATGAAAAAGTATGAAACTGCACTATACTAAGTTATACTTTACATCAGTTCCATTATACATAGTTAAAATGCCAAGCTAGCATGATTAAAGATGCACTATGATACTAATTGTTATGAATTTGTGAATGCAATCCCGTCGGTCAATACATACCGAGAATCGTCTGTGTACATGTGAAAACCAAGTTAATCAATGTAACTTGAGACTCGTCGGTAATCATGTAAAATGCATTGAAGTCTTTGCCACTTACCAAGCACTGTCGGTAAACCTATAAAAGGTCAAGTGAGTTGTCACTTACCCCGAGCCAAAATTTTGTGTGATAGACGAGCGACTCTGTCTTTGAACACTAAGAAGTGGGTAGAGAATTAATTGCACCACTTAGGGAATCATCTATAAATAGGGCAACGAAAGATCTCATTATTCATAAAGTGATTAAGAGTGAAATAGAGCCAAGAGAAGAGCATAGAAAAATAGAGCGTCTAGATTGCAAAGCATTCTGAGAAGATTCATGGAATTCAGATTTTGATCAACAACAACTACAACAAGTTAAAGTAAGTAACTAGAATCACAGATATCTTAGTTTTTTTTATGGGAAAAGCCCTAATTTCTCAGAAATTATGGAAACCACTTCACGAGTTTCCAAGATCAAGAACGCCAAAGAGAAGAAGGTTAATCTAATCAAGAACTCCACTTGTTAATAACCTAAGTATAAAATCTGTCCAGAGGTTTCTTTGCAACCTGAGGACGCTGGAGCATTTTTGGGAATACCACCTAGGGTTTTACTAATTTAGGATGTCCGATCACACATACATTGAAAGATCACTAAGATAGGATATATTGAGGTTGATCAAGCTTACAAGAAGATTTGTAAAGATGGAACCATCAAGGACGACCACAAATACATCAAGGTGAAAGGGCTCACAAATGCCCTAATGTTCCAAAGGAATTTAAAACCAAGTGGATTCAGATAGTGCTAAGCAGAGTGGATGACCAAAAGATGTGGCTCAACAAGCCAAAACTGATCACTAGGGATGTCATACACATAGTGACCGGTTATCCTATAACCGACAAGGCAAAAGCACTCAATCATCCTCCTTTCCAAGACATAGAAAATAATATAGGTGCAGAATGGGATGGAAGAGGATTAAAGGTAAATTGAAACAAAGTTCCCGAAATGAAATTTGGTGCATGTGTGCTAGGATACAAGATATTACAAGCCAGTAGGATGAACAACATTACATGTGGAGAAGTTGACACTACCCACAAGATTGTAAAGAAGGGTCTACAATTAGATCTATCTGAGCTTCTACTAAAGAAATTAGATGAGATCTTGAGGACAATCAGGTCTGCAAAGTCAAATTCATGTAGGTTCAGATCACTTCTAATGTGCATGTTTTTCTACTTTGAAGACTTATTTCAATCTATTGGTAATGTCAACTAGGATACTACCCGACCAGTGACAATTCAAATCAATGAATTCATCAAGTCACCAGGTGACAACTTTACATCAGTTATGGATGAATACTTTACTAGATTTAACTTGACATGATGTAGAAAAGGATGAGGATACCAGAACAACTGGTAGAAAAATATAAAACTGATATTTGTTTTATGGTGGACACCGATAGCACCTTTATCAAACTAGGTGTACCGAGGATAGCATGGTTAGCACCACTTGACTATGAGGTCAACATAGATCAATTCACAAATTCTATTAAATAATTGATAAATGAACCATTGGAAAAGTCACAACCAAGGTTTGGAACCTATGAGGAAGCCAAGGAAAGAATAAAAATAGGCTTAGTTGTGAAGAAAATTGACATAAAGAAAGACAAAATGGTAAAGACAGTTAAGAAGAAGTTGTCGGTAGATGATAAAGAGTTAGAAAAAAAGGATGACATTGAGGGATAGCCTCCCATTGGTGAAGAAGAACAATTGAGTGAATCTAAATCTATAGAGTCCGATGCACCACCACCACCAGAAAAGAAACCAAGGACTATTGCTGCATCAAGGACTAGAAGTCAAACAAAAAAAGATGCAACTTCATCACCGATCAAGAAAGGATAAGTGAGGACTTACAAAAGGAAGCCTCAAACATGAAAATATGCTCCAATAAAAATTAGAAGACTAATCTGAAGTATGAAAGATAGAGAAGATACTAAACAAGAAGAAAAACCTATTAAGAACCAACTTCCTACTACAATTGATGAGGTATGTACATCAATGGTCAAGGAAGGTTCAATAATAAATCATAAGATTAGAAAATGGCTAACTCTGAATCCCAATGATTAGAACAAGATAGAGGAAGAAATAATCACAACAATGTGTATATTTAAATATATACCATTACAGTTTGAAGGTAAAATGCCACAAGAAATTCTTGACAGATTATCAAAAAGGTGGACATTCACATTGAATTCAGAAAAATAGATAAGGGAAAGAACCCTAGTTTATGTTATGCCACCCGAGTCCAAAATGGAAGAAATTGATGAAATGATGAAGTTACACTCAAAAAGGTTCTCAGAAAAATTGAGAGCTTACAAATTCCTACAAGGAAATTTTATTGAGCTTGAAAAAGAAAGTGGGGATACTTGGAGAAAAGCACTTGATGTACTTGAAAAGGACACAAGCCCTGAGAGAGCATTAGAGCTCATCGACAAGCCTCAAAATGAAGAAACAAAGGATATACTGAGCCTAGAGCACATTCTGATAAATGATGATGAGGATGTCACTCAAACTAAATTGAATATAGAATCAAGCAAGGCAATGGATGCCATTCCTCCTATTCTAGAATCATTAGGGGATACTGCAGATGATACAATCAAAGATACAAATATCATTGATATCACCAGAGATGATCTTGTAGATGAGGTAAAGGCATATGAAGATGTTACTATTACATCCAAGCAACCCAAGGAACAAGAAACAACAACGGATGCTGCATAGGTGAATATACCAGGCCAAATGCCATTATTGATATAGGCTATCAATATCATCTCACAAAAGGAGAAGTCACCTGAGCCTGATGTAAGCATACCAGAGGATAAGGGTGAAGAGGAAAATAATGTAACAAATGATGATAAAAATATAACAAATGAAGCACAGAAAGAAACAGATGGAGAACAAAAAGAAAATAAAGGTGAAGAAGAGAAGAAAGGTGATGCCACTCCCAAGGATACCGAAGGAGATGCTGTAAATAAGGCTAAGGTTGACTTGGAGACGTCCACTCCCAACCCATAGGTAGACACTAAGGAGTAGGATAAAGTTACACACACTCCAAAGCCTTCATCAATCACATCAGACCAAGAAAATAAACTTGCTATGGTACTGCATACAAGTCCCTCCACAACTCTATCCAAGAAGAAGAAGACAAAAATAAGAATCTAGTTTTTGATTAAGGTAACAACAGGTTTTGAAGGGGCCCTAAAACTCTTTAAATAGCACTAAAAATATAGACAATAAAGGATGAAGGTAACAATAAAGTGTCACAAAAGATAGAAGATCAAAAGAGGGATAAAGCCTAGATTTAACAGAAAATATCATTACAAAACATCAAAACAACTAACTACAAAAAGCTTCCAGCAGACAGATAGCAAAAAACTTCCAGCAAACCAAAACATTCCAGCACTAAAGATAAATAAATTCCAAATAATCCTCCAACATCTAAACTTCAACCATCTGCAACTCCATACTCTAGATCGAGTCCTTAACTTATTGATATCTTTGTTTTGGACCCGGGCTTTCTTTTTAGTGCTGGATCAAGTCCTAGTGCCAAGGCCTGAAATATGAATTTCCTGAGGGCTATCATCCTCCTGCCTTTCCTTATCACTATTTTTACCTTCCAGAAGGGTATGTTGTGAGGTCCTACCCTGACCATCCTTTCAGAGCTGATACTGTTATATCATATTTATCTGGATGATACATTGGTTTGATACATTGTTTTAATACATTTCATATTGGACCTTTTATAGTATAAATCTCATATGATGACTCCATTTTGATGATGCTTAGAGATATTATTATATGTAAGATTCTCAGATCTTGTTGAAAGGATTTAACTGTTTCCATTTTTTATTTTTGAATTTGGAATTTGATCATATGTCATGTATATGTAAAATTTGGTTTAAATTCTGCAAATGTTTCATATTGGTACGTTAGGTAATTATCAGTTATATATTCATGATTGATCTAGTTCTAAATAGTGATGTATATAATTTTGGTTAAAGGAATATATTTTAATGTGTAATATCATGAATATGTATTTCCTTTCTTGGACTACTGATGCCCTGTTCGAGTGTGCAGGTGGATAGACCATGGTTTCAAAATTGGGGTAATAAGATTGGGCTAATTGTGGATATCCTTGTAAAGCCAAGGTTATCCCTAGAAAGGGAAACAACCTAATTGTAAATGTTATATATGTTGTAAATGTGAATTGCATGATTGTAAATGCATTTCCTTTCAATTTTGCTAGTTTCTTTTTAAACATGCCATTTTGTAAATGTGAAGTACTTATGTAGTGTCAATTGATACATGTGCTGTGAGATGGCATGGCCATGTGGATTTTTTAAGCTGAGTTTTACCCTAGGTTAGTATGTAGAGTTACCATGTGACACTAGTACATTTGAGACCTCTTTTCGATGGCTATATGTCACTTTTCTGACACTGTCCCATCGGCCTAGCAACAAAGACCAGTGTTGCAGTTTTGGTGTCAGAATTAACAATGACTCTATCGTCTATCGTTATTGCGATGGTACTAATCGTCGCAATACAAGCCGGCTATGATGGTTACCATACTGTCATTACATTTTTTTCTGTTTCTATTATGACACGTAGGCGTGTGAGGCCTCACACTGACCCATCATAGCTCAGTTGATACACTTATTTTGATACATTGATACACTTTTTGATTATCTTGACAGAGACTCAAGATATTATGTTTATGATGATGATTATATTGTATGGATTATATTTTGATATGGATTAGACCTAGAACATGTGGTTGATTTTGATTATATATGTTTAGATAAGTGAATTGATGAGAAGATCATATCATGATTAGAATTGATTATTTCATGGATGTTATGTCATGATGATTATGGAATTATTATGTTTTAAACATTTCTGTATGAAAATTTCAATTAGGAATTTTATTTTGCTTATTGATTAATGTTGCTAAGTATGAATTGAAAATGTATATTGCATGTGATTTTATTATCTTGGACTACTGATGCTCGAGTTTAGTGTGTGGGAAAGAGAACCATGAAATTATTTAGAGAATCAGGGCTAAACACATGTGAATTGAGTAAGCCTAGGTTTAATCCAATAAGGGGTTGAAACCTCATTGTAATGTGATCTTTATTATAAATGTAATCTGAATGTGTGTTAATAGTTTAAATTCATGTTGTTGTTTGGACATGTCATTGTGAATGTGATGTGTATTTTTTTTGGTCTCACTTGACACTTGTATTGTCCATGTGGATGGTGACATGTCAAATTAGGGCTTGGAAAAGTATCACCAAACCTTATAGGATGTTATATTAATCTCACTTGCATATAGATGTCTTGTAGGGATCACATCAAGTTGGAACTCGGATTTGAACTTTAGGGGTACTTTGGAGGGGTCAAAAGTGACCCTAGAGTGTATTTTTGGCCAAAATTAGTTAACCCTAAGGGGGTACCTTGGGTTGGGGGCTATTTTTTACCTATAGAAAAGCCTAGATCACTAATATGGCCCTTCAAAATGCCTACTTTTCAAAAGTGGCGAAATGGAGATGACCTCATGCATCTAACTTGTCCCACACTCCTTACTAAACTCTCAATTAAGAGGGGAGACAAGAGGTAAGATAAAAGGAATAGAGGGCATGTCTCATTAATTGCTAGGTCTTTAGTACACTTCTGGGGGTTTTTTCAGAGGGTTTGAAGAAAATTAGTGGGTGTTCACCCAGTCTCTAATTTTAGAGACAATTAGGGTTGGAGGAAGAAAAAGAAAAGGATAAGAGATTCTTCTCAACCATTTTTTTGCCATTTTTCTTGGACCAAGGTTGGTGGATTCTTGCCATGGAGAAATAATCTTGCATTTTAGCTTTGTATGTTATTGTTTTTATGAACATGTAAATCTTGTATGGTGTTCATATATGTAAATTTTGTATGGAGTTCATATATGTAAATCTTGTATAGTGTTATTACATGTAGACCTTGTTATTGTGTGTTGGGTTGGGGATGCATTTGGATTTTGTATCATTTTTTGTTCTATTAGATTGGGAGTCTTGTTCATGGGTGTTTAAGGCATTACTCACCCTTGGAAAGGGAAGAAGTGGCCTTGGGTGAAGGGGTTAGTTGGGCTCTCCATTGTATTGAGAGTATCTTCTCATGGAGAGAAGAGGGAGAAAATGCAAGTTGTATGGGCCCTTGCATGCCATTGTATTTGATCTTAATTTTGGGGGAGATAAGGGAAGATTGGATGGAAGATGTATGTGGTTTTGCCTTGAAGAGGAAATGACCAAATGTGTAAATGGAATGAATGTTAATGTAGCCTTGGAAAGGAATGGGAAAACTCTTGTTGAAAATTTTGAGTAGGCAATGACATTCTCCTCTTTGAAAAAACCCACCTTCACCCTACTTTTATGGGTTTGGAAAACTCATTTGTGAAGCCTTGGTTGGGAGTAAATTATTGTATTGTGCATATATGATGGTTGTGAGAATTTGGATGTGTTACCTATTTAACCTTGGTTCTCCAAGCTCGGGGGTGGTCTCCTTGAGATCTTGGTTGGGAGGTGAGCTTCCCATGGTTCTGCTTATGTATTTATAGGTTTTGAAGTCAAGATGATTGTGGAAAAAGCTTGGGAGAAATCTTCATTTTGGTGTAGTTTTGTGAGAGAAATTTTAATGTTGCATGGTTACTCCTTGTATTGAGATTCATTTCTTGTTAAGTGTTGTAATGTCCATTTTGAAAGCTTTGTTAAGCAAGATGTGAAAAACTCTTATTCATTATGTAATTGTTTTCATGGCATGAGAAATCTTGTAATCTCTATAATGTATTTGATTTTAAATTTTCAAGTTAAAAACACTTTATTATTACTTTGGAAATCTGAAATCTATTGCATTAGGATCAATACTCTACTTAGAATCTTCATTGCAACCTCAATCCTTGAGAATGAGAGATTGACTTAATACACATAGAAAAAACCAAACAAGTTAGTATATTAATGTAAAAATGAACTAGTACTAATAATCAATCTATAGTTCACATAGTGTATTACAATAATAAATAAATCAAATGCAAACAATTAACTACTCCAAAAAGAAAATCAATAATATCAATGTGTTAGAAGCTATAACCAAATTATACCATGATATTTTCCAGAATGTAGACAAAAATGCTCTCTGAAAAATGTATGGGGAGGGATTTAATTCTCCCTTTACATAGAGAAAATTTTCTATATATTCCCCTCACTAAACCCCCTAAATTACCCCCTAATTATCCCTTTAATGCTAATACATAGTTTTAATTAATAAGGGAGGCATGATGTGTTACCCATCCCCGTGGGCCCCACACACTTATGCTGTAAATGTTGAAAGGAAATTTTTAAACAAAAAAAAAAACATGCAATAAACTACCTTGGTTTTAGCACCCCTCCATACACCTTCCCATGTGAAATTTCCCCTTACCTCCTTTGGGTTGACTTCTCATTTAATTCTCTACACTTTGGATGGGAAAATTTGAGGTGGTCCCCACCTCCTCCCTTGAAACTTATGCATGCCTTTTCAAAAGGCTTCCTATTGCATAAAAAATTGCAGGTCTTAAGGGTATCTTGGGATATTCCCACAGCCCACCCACTTGGAAAGTGGCCTTGGGAATAGGGGTGATGGTTGATGGGATGGGCTAGTTAGTAGGGATAGGTAGGTTAGTAGGTTAGTAAGCTAGCTAGTAGGCTTAGTTAGTTAGTTTGATTAAGATTAGTAGTTAATAAACCTTCTTTTTACTTGTTTAAGATTTAATCAGCCTTTAGAGTTATATATATATATATATATATATAATGGTTAGTTAATTAAATTGAATCATTGTTATTAGTTAGTTGTTCATTAAATTTCATTATGTTAATTGGAATATATTGTTCATGTGTTCAAGGGGTCAGAGGTCAAATTGATTTTCTATTGGGGGATAATTTAATTATTTTTACTAGAGGTAATTTGATTGTTAAAGGTTAATTTAATTTTCAATTAGGGGGGAATTTAATTAGAAATGATATTGGTAGGTTAGGAAATCATAATTAGATTTTGGTTATTAGTTTTTAATTAATAGTTTATTTGGTATAGTGAAATTGTTATTAAATTTTAATTATGTCAAATGATAAATATTTCATGTATGATTGTTTAAAAAGGGAGTAGAATTTAATTAGTCCTTATATTAGTGGATAATTTAATATATATGTTCAAGTAGGTTCAAAGATAGATAGATAAGAAAGGTTATGCATATTAATTCTTGTCATTAATTTAGTTCTCTTTTATTATTTGAGAATTAGTATTAGATTTAAATGGATTAAGTTGTAATCAAGGTTAAGAGTTAAAGTAATTACTAGATCAACCTAATTCATCATCTGATCTTATCAATTAAATTTCATCATGATACTACACATGGTTAAGCATAAAACTATAGTTTATCCAATTTGACCCAAGAGTTCATGTAACCCGTACAAAAATTTGATGCTCCAACTCTACATCCGTATGTGGCGTAACCCTAACCCAATCTATGGATATACCTTGCAACTCAAAGATTAACTTCACCATATTATCACCTTTCCTCAACACATCCATTGTTAGTTGTATGTACTTGTGTTTTAAAAAAAAAAAATTGTCTGTGTGTTTTTTTCTAGTTTTGGGCATGACATTTTGGTATCAGAGTCATGTTTTGATACTAGGAACCTAACCCATAATGTTTCAACTCATTCAAAACTTAAATTATTGTGTAGGATGCCTACCGTCACCAGAGCTAACCGACGAGGCAGAGCTCGTAGAGCTCCGCATGTTGGGGCAGGATAGGAGGATCCACCACCTCCACCACCTCCACCACCTCAGAACCCTAACCAAGATATTTTGGATGTTCTCCAAAATCTGATTGGGGTAATTTAGTAGAGACTACCACCCATAGTTCAGTAGAAGTTTCCTAAAGGGGAAGCACATATTTCAGAAAATGATAGAGTAGTTAGCAGAGAGAGAAGTAGGAGTCCCCAACCCAGGTCTATTGAGGGTCATGATGATCAGGAGGGTGAGTTAGTTCATCAGGTTGTAATAACATGCAAGCATGAGATATGTGCTAGAGAAAGACCCCCTAGAGATGTTGGAGATGAGATCTGAGAGTTATTAAGGGTCCAACCATCCTTGTTTTTGAGATCCACTAATGGGTCAGTAGCAGAGGCCTAGTTACAGAGTTTACAATGAAGCTTTGGATTGCACCCTTATGGGAGTAATCTAAAGGCACAACTTGTAGTCCATCTCGTGCTAGAGAAGGCTTCCAATTGGTGGGAGTAGGAGGTGTCCATAGGTGGAGTGAGTATTGACACACTCACTTGGGAGACTTTTGTAGACTGATTTCAAGAGAGGTATCTCTCCGAGAATTTCAGAAAGAGACAGATAGAGGAGTTCCATGATCTCCAGCAGAGAGGCCTCATAGTGGCCCAGTATGAGAGTGGGTTTCTTGAGCTCCTTCCCTATGTTGATTACATGAAGGATAAGAAACTGCGTATCCATTATTTCATTAAGGGACTTAATATGTTTCTTCAGGGCACTGTACGCCTAGCCTTTTCTACCACATTTAGAGAGACAGTTGAGATGACACTTGTAGCCAAGGACATCCATACTAGACAGGAGTCTCAAGATTGGTCTCAGCATTGAAACCCCTCTTCCTAGCAGTCAAGACAACAGAGACCCACTTGGAAAGGAAAAAAAATCACTCAGCAGGATCCTTTAAGGGTAAACAGTCTCAGCATCAGAGATCTTAGTAGGATTCTAGACAGAGGCATTCACAAGGTTATCAGGGCTCTAAGCCCAAACAGTGGTAGTCTCAGAGTCCTAGATAGGATCATAGGACACAAACCCCTTAGGTACAGCCAGCTAGGACTCAAAAATCCTCTAGGGGTGGATACAATAATTCTAGTAGGACCAGAGGACCATAATAGTCTAGATCACAGGGAGTGCAGATTCATACCAGAGGACCATGTTAGACTTGTGGTGGTATGGGTCATGTAGCGATAGAGTGCCCACAGGGACAGTTAGCCAATGGTTAGAGAGGGGCTACCTCAGAGCCTACAGTTGGAGATATGGGTAGATCCCATAGAGGTTTTTCTATGGTTGATAACCGCCAGGCTGAGCACCAGGCCACGGTCATAGAGGCCACAGGTATGATTCAGGGTATTAGTGTTTCTATCTTGTTTGATTCAGAAGCCATAGACTCCTTTATATCTCCCTATGTAGTGGAGTGTTGTGGGCTGGTGGCAGTTAGATAGGATTTTGGTTGGGAGGTTGAGTTAGCTTCAAGAGCTAGAGTGTCTGTTAGTTCCTTAGTTCATAGTTGTCAGATTCAGATTGGAGACTTAATCATGATGAATGATCTCCACATTACCCCTCTAAGTTCTTATGATGTAGTCCTTGGCATGGATTGGCTATATGCCCACAATGCTAAGATGGATTATCGTCAGAAGAGGGTTGAGTGTGTTGATGATCATGATACTTCTATGGAGATATTTGGGGTACAAAGACCCGTATCCCTTTGCATGATTTTTGCTATGTAGCTTAGGCAGTGCATGCAGAAGGGATGTCAGTTATTTTCCATCACCATTAGTGATAGAGAGGAGGATTCAGAGGGGGAGCTTTCACTCGAGGATTATCCTATTCTTCAGGAGTTTGCAAATGTATTTCCTACCAAGCTACCTGGTATGCCTCCATCTAGCGCGGTTGATTTCCACATAGATATTGTACCAGAAGCTGAGCCCATATCTAGAGCACCTTACAGGATGACCACACATGAGCTCAATGAGCTCAAGATTCAGTTAGAAGAGCTCTTGGAGAAAGGGCATATCCAACCTAGTGTATCACATTGGGGTGCACCAGTGATTTTTGTGAAGAAGAAGGATGGATCACTTAGATTGTGCATTGATTATCGACAGTTGAATAAAGTAACAATTAAGAACCAATACCCACTTCCCAGGATCAATGATTTGTTTGATCAGTTACAGGTTGCCCGAGTGTTCTCTAAGATAGATCTAAAGTTGGGGTACCATCAGTTATGGATTGTGAAAAGTGATATCCACAAGACTTCTTTTCGCATGAGGTATGGTCACTATGAGTTCACAGTAGTGCCATTTGGTCTCATGAATGCTTTAGCTGTGTTCATGAGCCTCATGAACGGAGTTTTTTGTAAATTCTTGGATAAATTTATGGTAGTGTTCCTTGATGACATTATGATATATTCTCGCAATGAGGAGGAGCATGAGGAGCATCTGGGACAGATTCTGCAATGTTTGAGAGAGAATCAGTTATATGGTAGCTTGTTAAAGTGTGCCTTCTTTAGACTTGAGGTGCATTATCTTGGTCATGTTATATTTGGCGATGGGATCTTTGTAGACCCATCAAAGATTAGAGGCATTATGGATTGGCTAGCACACACTAGTGTTGTTGAGGTCATAAGTTTTATGGGCTTAGTAGGATATTAAAGACACTTCATGGTAGGGTTTTCTAGAGTAGCTCATCCCACCACCTCCCTTCAAAGAAAGGGGAAGAAGTATGAATGGACAGAGAGGTGTGAGAGAGATTTCCAGGAGCTCAAGAGAGCCCTCACTATCACACCAATTTTAGCAGTGCCAAATCCTTTGGTAGATTTTGTTGTATGTATTGATGCTTCATTGGATGGTTTAGGAGTAGTCCTTATGTAGGAGGGTTTTCCTATAGCTTTCGAGTCTAGGAAGCTAAAGACTCATGAGATTAATTATCCTAGTCATGACCTAGAACTCATAGTGGTGGTTCATGTCTTAGTGAGATGGTGACACTTCCTTCTAGGTCACTGATTTGAGCTTCATTCAGATCACCATAGCCTACATTATATCTTTACACAACCCAATCTAAATGCTAAGCAGAGGAGATGGATGGAATTTTTGTGTGAGTATGATTTTGATGTTCATTACATCAAGGGGAAGGAGAATGTAGTTGCAGATGCCTTGAGTAGGAGGTGACACAAGATCTCATCTATGACTTCTAGTATAGATTTGAGGGAGAAAATTTTGCATCACTTGCCAGAGGATGGATTATATGTGGAGGTTTGTCAGTTTATCCATTCTCAGAGACCCCTTGAGGGGAGATTTGAAGAGTATTCTTTAGAGTCTGATGGACTTCTATGTCATAGGGGACACATTTATGTACCTTCTACAGGTGACTTGCGAGAGTTTATTGTGCTTGAGGCTCATAGAGCACCTTATGCAGCTCATCTGGGAGTCAAGAAGTTGCATGCCGACTTGAGGCAGTTGTATCATTGGCCGAGCATGAGATTGCAGATTGCCAGCATAGTTGCTAGATGTCTAGAGTGCCAAAGAGTGAAGGCAGAGCATAGTCATCCAGGTGGGCTCTTGTAACCACATGAGATTGCTGAGTGGAAGTGGGATACTATATCTATGGACATCATTGTTGGGCTCGCTATGTCTTCTTTCTGCCATGATTCCATCTTGGTGATAGTCAACACATTGACCAATGTTTCCCACTTCTCACCTATGCGTACTACATTCACAACATGAGACGTAACTCAGGTCTTTTTGCAGGACATTGCCAAACTTCATGGCATTCCCCATAAGATCATCTCTGATAGAGACTCCTTGTTCAGATTATCTTTTTGGAGAGAGTTACAGGCAGCGTTCGGCACTAGACTAAATTTTAGTACAACATATCACCCTCAAACAGATGGACAGACAAAGAGGGTTAACCAGGCATTAGAGGATATGTTATGTGTGTATGTGATGGACCATTAGGTCAAGTGGGAGGAATACCTACATCTAGTTGAGTTCACCTATAATAATGGGCATCATTCTTCTATAGGTATGCCACCATATCAGGTCTTGTATGGTAGACCATACAGGACACCATTGAGTTGGGACATGATCAAGGATAGAGTATCTATTGGACCTCAGTTGGTCAAGGATATGGAGTAGTAGGTAGTCTTGATTAGACAACATCTTAGAGAGGCTTAGAACCGACATAAGAAGTATGCAAATAAAAAGTGGTTTGATCATGAGTATATGGTTGGAGATAGGGTCTTCTTGAGAGTGCGCCCGCATAAGAGTCCAATCCATTTTGGAAAGGGCTCTAAGTTAGTGCCTCACTTTGTTGGACCTTTTGAGATATTGGAGAGGATAAGACCAATTTCCTACCATCTAGCCTTGCCACCCCGCCTGTCATGCATCCATGATGTGTTTCATGTATCTGTGTTATAGAAATATATTTATGATGAGTCTCACATTATAGATTGGGATGCCTTATAGGTGAAGTCAGACAGACAGCTGGCACTGGAGTCCATTTGTATTATAGCTCGACAGACCCTTGCACTTTGAGGCTGAGAGCTGGACCAAGTTAGGGTCTAGTGAGATTTTTATGATGAGGTCACAACTTCATGGGAGGATGCAGCACATATGAGATCTCAGTACCCATATCTTTTTGATGAACTCCAGGAGGAAGTTCATGCCTAGTGGGGGAGGATGTGAGGCCTAACCCAAAACCATCATAGCTTAGTTGATACACTTATTTTGATACATTGATACACTTTTTGACTATCCTGACATAGACTCGAGATATTATGTTTATGATGATGATTATATTGTATGGATTACATTTTGATATGGATTAGACCTAGAACATGTGGTTGATTTTGATTATATATGTTTAGGTAAATGAATTGATGAGAAGATCAGATCATGATTAGACTTGATTATTTCATGGATGTTATGTCATGATGATTATAGAATTATTATGTTTTAAACATTTCTATATGAAAATTGCAATTAGGAATTTTATTCTACTTATTGATTAATGTTGCTAAGTATGAATTGAAAATGTATATTGCATGTGATTTTATTATCTTGGACTACTGATGCTCGAGTTTAGTGTGCAGGAAAGAGAACCATGGAATTATTTAGAGAATCAGGGCTAAACACATGTGAATTGAGTAAGCCAAAGTTTAATCCAATAAGGGGTTGAAACCTCACTGTAATGTGATCTTTGTTGTAAACGTAATCTGAATGTGTGTTAATATTTTAAATTTATGTTGTTGTTTGGACAATGTCATTGTGAATGTGATGTATATTTTTTTGGTGTCACTTGACACTTGTATTATCCATGTGGATGGTGACATGTCAAATTAGGGCTTGGAAAAGAATCACCAAACCTTATAGGATGTTATATTAATCCCACTCGCATATAGATGTCTTTTAGGGATCACATCAAGTTAGATATAAGATTTTAACTTTAGGGGTACTTTGGAGGGGTCAAAAGTGACCCTAGAGTGTATTTTTGGCCAAAATTAGTTAACCCTAAGGGGGTACCTTGCATTGGGGGCTAGTTTTTACCTATGAAAAATCCTAGATCACCATTATGGCCCTCCAAAATGCCTACTTTTCAAAAGTGACAAAATGGAGATGACCTCATGCATCTAACTTGTCCCACACTCTTTACTAAACTCACAATTAAGAGGGGAGACAAGAGGTAAGACCAAAGGACTAGAGGGCATGTCTCATTAATTGCTAGGTTTTTAGTACACTTATGGGGGTCATTTTAAAGGGTTTGAAGAAACTTAGTGGGTGTTCACCCACTCTCTAATTTTAAAGGCAATTAGGGTTGGAGGAAGAAAAACAAAAGGATAAGGGATTCTTCTCAACCATTTTTCTTGGACCAAGGTTGGTGGATTCTTGCCATGGAGAAATACTCTTGCATTTTAGCTTTGTATGTTATTGTTTTTATGAACATGTAAATCTTGTATGGTGTTCATATATGTAAATTTTGTA
>MU227974.1:2497669-2513930 GCA_018584345.1 Thuja plicata | reverse complement strand
GTGTTCATATATGTAAATTTTGTATGGAGTTCATATATGTAAATCTTGTATAGTGTTATTGTATGTAGATCTTGTTATTGTGTGTTGGGTTGGGGATGCATTTGGATTTTGTATCATTTCTTGTTTCATTGGATTGAGAGTGTTGTTCATGGGTGTTTAAGGCATTACTCACCCTTGAAAAGGGAAGAAGTGGTCTTGGGTGAAGGGGTTAGTTGGGCTCTCCTTTGTAGTAAGAGTCTCTCCTCATGGAGAGAAGAGGGAGAAAATGCAAGGTGTATGGGCCCTTGCATGCCATTATATTTGATCCTAATTTTGGGGGAGATAAAGAAAGATTGGATGGAAGATGTATGTGATTTTGCCTTGAAGAGGAAATGACCAAATGTGTATATGAAAGGAATGTCAATTTAGCCTTGGAAAGATATGGAAAAAATCTTGTTGAAAATTTTGAATAGGCAATGACATTCTCCTCCTTGGAAAATCCCACCTTCACCCTACTTCAATGGGTTTGAAAAAATCATTTGTGAAGCTTTGATTGGGAGTTAATTATTGTGTTGTGCATATATGATGGTTGTGAGAATTTGGATGTGTTACCTATTTAGCCTTGGTTCTCCAAGCTCGGGGGTGGTCTCCTTGAGATCTTGGTTGGGAGGTGAGCTTCCCATGGTTCTCCTCATGTATTTGCAGGTTTTGAAGTCAAGATGATTGTGAAAAAAGCTTGGAAGAAATCTTCATTTTGGTGTAGTTGTGTGAGAGAAAATTTAATGTTGCATGGTTACTCCTTGTATTGAGATTCATTTCTTGTTAAGTATTGTAATGTCCATTTTGAAAGTTTTGTTAAGCAAGATGTGAAAAGCTCTTATTCATTATGTAATTGTTTTCATGGCATGAGAAATCTTATAGATTTAGGAACCTTGTAATCTCTATAATGTATTTGATTTTAAATTTTCAAGTTAAAAATACTTTATTATTACTTTTGAAATCTGAAATCTATTGCATTAGGATCAATACTCTACTTAGAATCTTCATTGCAACCTTAATCCTTGAGAATGAGAGATTAACTTGATACACATAGAAAAAAACCAAACAAGTTAGTATATTAATGTAAAAATAAACTAATACTAATAATCAATCTATAGTTCACATAGTGTATTGCAATAATAAATAAATCAAATACAAACAATTAACTAGTCCAAAAATAAAACCCATAATATCAATGTTTTAGAAGCTATAACGAAATTATACCATGACATTTTCTAGAATATAGAGCAAAAATGCTCTCTGAAAAATGTATGGGGAGGGATTTAATTCCCCCTTTACATAGGGAATATTATCTATATATTCCCCTCACTAAACCACCTTAATTACCCCCTAATTATCCCTTTAATGCTAATACACAGTTTTAATTAATAATGGAGGCATGATGTTGCACCCATCCCTGTGGGCCCCACACACTTATGTTGTAAATGTTGAAAGGAAATTTTTAAACAAAAAAAAATATGCAATAAATTTAGCCTTGAAAAGGCATAGAAAAACTCTTGTTGAAAATTTTGAATAGGCAATGGCATTCTCCTCCTTGAAAAATCCCACCTTCACCCTATTTCAATGGGTTTGAAAAAATCATTTGGGAAGCTTTGGTTGGGAGTTAATTGTTGTGTTGTGCATATATGATGGTTGTAAGAATTTGGATGTGTTACCTATTTAGCCTTGGTTCTCCAAGCTCGGGGGTGGTTTCCCTAAGATCTTGGTTGGGAGGTGAGCTTCCGATGGTTCTCCTCATGTATTTGCAGGTTTTGAAGTCAAGATGATTGTGGAAAAAGCTTGGGAGAAATCTTCATTTTGGTGTAGTTGTGTGAGAGAAACTTTAATGCTGCATGGTTACTCCTTGTATTGAGATTCATTTCTTTTTAAGTGTTGTAATGTCCATTTTGAAATCTTTGTTAAGCAAGATGTGAAAAGCTCTTATTTATTATGTAATTGTTTTCATGGCATGAGAAATCTTGTAGATTTAGGAA
The DNA here is from genome assembly GCA_018584345.1 of Thuja plicata. Taxonomy (NCBI): domain Eukaryota; kingdom Viridiplantae; phylum Streptophyta; class Pinopsida; order Cupressales; family Cupressaceae; genus Thuja; species Thuja plicata. Next base: position 2,511,918 of record MU227974.1, on the reverse strand, counting down.
CCTTGTAATCTCTATAATGTATTTAATTTTAAATTTTCAAGTTAAAAATACTTTATTATTACTTTTGAAATATGAAATATATTGCATTAGGATCAATACTCTACTTAGAATCTTCATTGCAACCTCAATCCTTGAGAAGGAGAGATTAACTTGATACACATAGAAAAAAACCAAACAAGTTAGTATATTAATGTAAAAATGAACTAATACTAATAATCAATCTATAGTTCACATAGTGTATTGCAATAATAAATAAATCAAATACAAAAAATTAACTACTCCAAAAATAAAATTAATAATATCAATGTGTTAGAAGCTATAACGAAATTATACCATGACATTTTCCAGAATATAGAGCAAAAATACTCTCTGAAAAATGTATGGAGAGGGATTTAATTCCCCCTTTACATAGAGAATATTATCTATATATTCCCCTCACTAAACCTCCTTAATTACCCCCTAATTATCCCTGTAATGCTAATACACAGTTTTAATTAATAATGGAGGCATGATGTTGCACCCATCCCCGTGGGCCCCACACACTTATGTTGTAAATGTTGAAAGAAAATTTTTAAACAAAAAAAAAACATGCAATAAACTACCTTGGTTTTAGCACCCCTCCATACACCTTCCCATGCTAAATTTCCCCTTACCTCCTTTGGGTTGACTTCTCATTTAATTCTCTGCACTTTGAATGGGAAACTTTGAGGTGGTCCCCACCTCCTCCCTTGAAACTTATGCATGCCTTTTTCAAAAGGCTTCCTCTTGCATAAAAATTTGCAGGTCATAAGGGTATCTTGAGATATTCCCACACCCCACTGACTTGGCAAGTGGGCCTTGGGAATAGGGGTGATGGTTGATAGGATGGGCTAGTTAGTAGGGATAGGTAGGTTAATAGGTTAGTAAGCTAGTTAGTAGGGTTAGTTAGTTAGTTTGATAAAGATTAGTAGTTAATAAACCTTCTTTTTACTTGTTTAAGTTTTAATCAGCCTTTAGAGTTATAGTCTTTTTTTATATATAATGGTTAGTTAATTAAATTGAATCATTGCTATTAGTTAGTTGTTAATTAAATTTCATTATGTTAATTGGAATATATTGTTCATGTGTTTAAGGGGTCAGAGGTCAAATTGATTTTCTATTAGGGGATAATTTAACTGTTTTTACTAGAGGTAATTTGATTGTTAAAGGTTAATTTAATTTTCTATTAGGGGAGAATTTAATTAGAAATGATATTGGTAGGTTAGGAAATCAGAATTAGATTTCGGTTATTAGATTTTAATTAATAGTTTATTTGGTATAGTGAAATTGTTATTAAATTTTAATTATGTCAAATGATAAATATTTCATGTATGATTGTTTAAAAAGGGAGTCGAATTTAATTAGTCCTTATATTAGTGGATAATTTAATATATATGTTCAAGTGGGTTCAAAGATAGATAGATAAGAAAGGTTATGCATATTAATCCTTGTCATTAATTTAGTTCTCTTTTATTATTTGAGAATTAGTATTAGATTTAAATGGATTAAGTTGTAATCAAAGTTAAGAGTTAAAGTAATTACTAGATCAACCTAATCCATCATATGATCTTATTAATTAAATTCCATCACTATACTACACATGGTTAAGCATAAAACCATAGTTAATCCAACCTGACCCAAGAGTTCATGTAACCCGTACATCAAGTTGATGCTCCAACTCTGCATCTGTATGTGGCATAACCCTAACCCAATCTAGGGATATACCTTGCGACTTGAAGATTAACTTCAGCATGTTATCACCTTTCCTCAACACATCCATTGTTAGTTGTATATACTTGTGTTTTTTTAAAAATAAATCTTGTCTGTGTGTTTTGCCCTAGTTTTGGGTATGACATACGACACGTAAGTGTCGCATCTCATCTGTCATGATTACAACACATAGGTGTCACATGTTATCTATCACTTTTTCAGACGTTCGAAAATTTTTCTATACATGCGACATTGACCCATCGGTAATATTTGATGGCCCGACGTCACATGTTTAGCAAATTCATCACACATCTAAAAAAAGTGACATCTAGGTGTCGTAATATGAGCTGGCTATAATGTTTATCATGCCATCATTACATTTTATCTGTCGCTATTATGACACCTAGGCGTCGCAGAATGAGTGTCGAGATTATGATAGATCTGCGATGAATTTTCTATACATGCAACATTGAGCCATCGGCATTTGCCGATGGCTCAACGTCACATGCATTTTTTTAGTGTCACTTTAGAGTTTTTAAGAGTTTAGTGGCCTAGTGTCACTATTTTCAGTAATTGTGGTTTTAATTATTTTGGAACCATGATTTCATGTGCTTTATTTGAGATAATTTCATTAGCGGTTAGCCAAATAAATATAAAACAATTGGTATTACCAAATTAGTATGAAGTATTATAACTTTTGAAAAATAAATGGGAGAGTTGTATGTAATGCCCAAAATTCATTACACTAGATTGGACATTAAACAAACTATTTATACTACTCTAAACATATCTAATTTGCAATAATTTTTTTCTTTCTAAACAATGACATACTACATTAATACATAGTGTCAACCTATTTGTTATATCATTTAACTAGAATCTAAAATGATAATAAATCTACTTAAAACAATAAAGCTTATTATGATGTCCAAATAAACAACATGACTTGCAACTGCATACCTGAATTTCTCTTTCTTGCCTGTGTATCATGTTCTCCTTGCCTCTCTATTTCTTGCACCTATATATATGGCTACACAACTAGATGCATGATATAAAATTCATAGTTTATTATATACAAGATCATAAGAGAAGCTATATCAATAACTTAGCTAAATCAATCATAAGGTATTTAAAACTAGTTTCGTAAAGAGATGCAAATTATGTAAAATATTGGTAAGGGGTGGTAAGATTAAAGAAGAACTCAAAAGTACAAGACCTAAGGGCCAGACCTAATGTCTTGGGGGCTCATCATAGATGGCCTTGCCTACGTAACTCATAGAGACATCGTAGTCTAGGTTTAACTTTAAAACCATTCTTTTAAAGAATGGTAGAAGTGGTATCAATCCTCTTTATCCGAAGGGTATCAATGAAATTTCTCTCTAAAGATTTACATAAGTAACATGAGTCACATGATACATATGCTAAATATTGCATAGTAGATAATAAAAAATTAGAGCTACATACAACTGAATACAACATGACATGGTAGTAATGAATAACCCACCCTTGAAGAGAGGGATATGGTACTTTTTCAATGTATAAAGTGGAAGTTGTTATTGGATAATCTAAATCAATTGAGTCCACTACAACCTCATGAGATTGAGCTTGTGTTAAGGATATGATAAGGAACACACATGTGTCTGTGATAGGATAGAGCATCTATGATCCCTTGGAAATGCTTATATAGTAGTAATGGTAGGATGTCATATTTATGTTCTGAAGCTTCTTTATCCAAAGGGTATTGAACTGCCTCACAATAGGTGTGGAATAATCATGCTCAAGGCCTTTCTTAGGAATGGTTTATTCAATCTAAGGACTACTTCTTCTTTTATGAGGTGCATTTAACTTGTCAACCCAGGGATGTATACTTGAAATGGTCGGCACGATATGTGCACTAGGTTCCTTAAGGAGTCATTCTGCTTGTGCTGCAGGAAGGTAAAAATACATAAAACAAACCTACACTAGTGCTGCAGAAAAAGAATATATTTATCTCCTTACTGAAATGAATGCTATAAATTGAAACTCTACTGAAACCTATGATTTCAACCTAGAACATCCGTTATAACTATTCTTGCAGATGCTGCAGGAACATTCATAAGATACAATGCTGCAGGAAGAAATTGTAACTTCTATCTAAAATACTGGAACTGCTGGAAATGAAATCTATTCTATTCTAACCTATTCCACCTCCCAAGTGGGCCCCCTTGGTCAGTTTCTACTAAACTATTAACATAGAACGTAAACCAAGAACTACTTCATTGCATTTTAAAAACTCATTACATAGAAACAATACATGGAACTTGAAATAGATTGCTGTATAACAATTTTCTTCCAAAAACTTCTGTCTCTATTTTTTTCTAGCTAACCTCAAACTATTGGTCCAATCCCTATATATAGAGGATTGAACACTTATTACAAAAATAGAAAATAAACTATCTTTCTGAAAACATGCCGGAGAAGAAGATGGAAATGTAACAGCCCGCAGTGTGGGTAATAAAGTTTGGGCGACCAGTTCAACATAGTAAAGTGTAGAGGGAATATAGGTACACTACATCCCTATGTCCTGGAATAATGCCTCCATTGTAGCAACCATGTTTCCTAGTGCTGTAATGATCACTCCGTCATAGCTGGTCCTCAATAGTCCTCCTTGAATGCTTTCAACCACTCTCCAGCCGCTTTCTCTCCTGTCAAGTTAGTTATGATGCGGAAATATTCATGCAACAAGCTTAATCAAATTAAATATCTAGATATTAGAACATAGATTCTGATGGTTTTATGAAACACTGCACTATATGTATAATATTAGCAAAATATGTCACAAACATCTACCCATGGTTTATCAGTTCTATCTAGACTTTATCACAAGTTTTGACTGGCTAGGCTCTCAAATGTTTTGAAAAAAACTAGAATAGAGTATTAAAATTATACAAAACAAAGGCAATAATTTGGCCTTATCATCTACCCCTTGGTTAATCAAATGCTTGTCCTCAAGCATTGCACCTTCTGGCAATTGACCTAAAGTCACCAACTTCAGTTCTTCCTCGCCTCTAGAATTTGAAGGAGTAGTAGAATCCTCTTGTTCTTTCCCAAAATTCCCTTCTGTGATCTTCCTGCAGCCTATCAACTTTGGTAGTGTTGATATCATACAAGGGCCAAAGGAGCATGGGCGGTTACATTGTGAGTGGACACCAGAGATCCTTCCTGATTTTCCTATCCAGCGCTATGTATTTTGGTGCCCAGTGTATAGCTGCTTCAAGGTTAATGGGGCTATGTGGTTCTAATCTTTTGAATACCTCTGATAATCTACCCCATCTACTTTTAGCACCGTTTAAGGTTCTTTGGAAGACAAAATAGGACATGCTGTCATATTCTGCATACACATCTACTCTTAATTTAAAATTTTTTATCTCTGATTTCCTTTTTAACATTCCCATATGTCAATTTAAACCAATCCCTTAGGAATACTTCTGGTTGACTGCTTTCTGCTCTTAAGGGTAGTGGTTCTATTTTCTCAATTTCTCTGTAATTCTCCAATTGTCTATCATAGTTAGCCTCGTTGTGCATCCATGAAATTAGGGCCCTTAGGTGTATATCCCCTATGTAAGGTAGGGGATTCCATTCAATCTCTATTAGGATGATGAAATTATGCACATACAACTCACAGAGTAGGTTTTGTTGCCAAGATGGAAGTGTCTGGTATAAACCATAGAATTCCTGGGCTGATTTGAACTCTGCATTTACATCTTTGAGGGTCATCATCAACTGAAATAGGAGAAATTATTCTTTTAGATAGATGGTAGAGACCTTAGGTGGAGGTCTACAAGAAATTACCTGGTTAGTCAGTTTAAAGGCATGTTCCATTCTCTGTTTCTATCTTGCCAATTGATCTTTCAATTCTGCAATTTCCTCTCCTTGTTCTGCTATTACTTTCTGCAATTTCTTTTTATCTTCTCCCCATAGAGTGGTTTGTAGCACATGCTTATTATATAACTGGAAGAGAAGCATTTTTAGAGTAATCAGACCACTATTTTCATCTTGGTTATTCTTCTTCCTTTGTTCTCTCCATATTTGCTATAAGAATTTTATTAACCAAGTTCGCTTATAGGAAACTAAATCATTTCTTGTGCAAGCCAGCTGGTGAGTAATAGGGATTTATTCCTCACACATTGGAACATCCTGATGACTAACTCCTAGGTAATTTTGACATACATTTGGCTCATCTTCACACTCTTCATCCAAATTTTGAGGAATGTCTGAGATCTCAAACTGGCTAGGAGAATCATCTGGAACAATATGAATAGGAGTTTCCTCCTCAAATTGTTTGAGGGAAGTGGTCTGGCTTTCGGCGGGTGCTTTAGGAATCTTCCCTCTCATCCTAGAACTTCTTCTTATAGGAATTTTCTCAATTTCTATGGCCTTTTTCTTACTAACCCTTTTTTTTTTCTCTGCATCAGGAGTAGTGGCTGCAGGAACTGAGTTCATTCTCTTCTTTCTTGAGACTTGAGGGTTTCGTGGTTCAGCTATAGGAGCCAAAGTTTCTTCTAATAACTTCCATTTTCCTTTTGTCCAAGTGGAATTAGGTATATTACTCATGTGAGTGGTTAAAGGCACATTTTCTTATAAATTTTTGGTTTCTGCCCCTTGGTTATTTTGCTCGGCAACTAGGTCAGGGGAAACTGCATTATCTTGGTTAATTTGCACATTAGGGGAAATTTGAGGCTGAAGGGTTTTATGATGGATGAACTCTACCCATGTCATAGGGGAGGAATCCCTAAGAGATCTTTCTATGAGTAATTTAATTAGGGCATGGTGAGTAACAGAGTTGTCTTTCCCTTTCTGGGTTTCTTTGGCACTAATGCACACCATATTAAATAGAAAATTGGGTGCATTCATTGGGATATTATGTCGTACATAACTAAGAAACTTAAAATGATGCACATGTAAATTAGAGAATCGCCCTTCACAGGTGAAATACCTTATAATGTGCATAGCCAAATCCTGGTATGGTGGAGGAATGGACATCCTTTTGCATCCCTGTTTAGTGATTTCCAATGGAGGGTCTCCTGGTAGGGTGAATTGAGCCCTGGCTGACCTAGCATCATGGGCATTGGGATAATGTTCCCCTGCTGCTGGAAAACTGGTCACTTCCACTATTTTCTCCTCTGTTGCAATGACTGTCAACCCCCATACCATCACTTGGCCCTCATCAAATGTGTTTGCAAATTCTGATGCTGCTTCCTCATCAAACTCCGTCAATTTTAAGAAATACCCCAGCCATCCCTAAGCATTAAATCTTCTCACTGCCTCAACATCAGATAGTAAAATAATGTGCATAGCCAACTCCTGGTATGGTGGAGGAATGGACATCCTTTTGCATCCCTGTTTAGTGATTTCCAATGGAGGGTCTCCTGGTAGGGTGAATTGAGCCCTGGCTGACCTAACATCATGGGCATTGGGATAATGTTCCCCTGTTGTTGGAAAACTGGTCACTTCCGCTATTTTCTCCTCTGTTGCAATGAATGTCAACCCCCATACCATTTCTTGGCCCTCATCAAATGTGTTTTCAAATTCTGATGCTACTTCCTCATCAAACTCTGTCAATTTTAAGAAATACCCCAGCCATCCCTAGGCATTAAATCTTCTCACTGCCTCAACATCAGATAGTAAAATACCATGAACCATTGGGTCATGCTGCTGCAATTGGCCCCTCATTCTTACCAAATTCAACCTCTGCTCTGTTCTTGATAATTACCTTCTTCCCTTTTGAATTTTAGACTACTTCTTGTAAAACCACTGACCCTCTTTCACATTCTTCTGGTATTCTTGATATGAATAATAATAATGTACTTTAATAGAATGAATCATAGATATTCATGCGAGAGCAAGAGTTATGTCATGGTTTTAATACTGGGTCACATCTAGTCAGATAGTTAGGGGTTTATTCAGAATAAAGGTATGACATTTGACACTTGTATGATGCGGCAGCTGGATTTTAATTAAGACAAGGCCAAAGTACAGATTTGAGGATCTTTAATGAGTAAATAGAAATGACATTTTTAGAATTTGGCACACTTCCCTATGCCCTACAAAATATGGAAAAGTGTCCTCACTTGTCAGACTTGGTAGAAGGTATGAAACTGGATTAAGGTGGCAACGATACATTTATTGTAGTATTCTATATAAGCAACTAAATCTATGCTCTAAAAATGGAAATAAATTTGAAAAGCTCATACCTATTATTTGATCATCGCACATGTCAGGAAAGATTGGTGAGAGTGGAATGATGGTGTCAGTGGTCGGCATGCGTTAGCACACTATCTCTTTATTGAAAGCATAGAAATATGATGACGTGAAAGGTGGGTGGATGAAAGATTAAGAAATGAAGTGGGTTGAAAAAGAAGAATGTAGAAAGTGAATGGAGAATTTGAACTTTATGTAAACATAAATTTTTTATTATGGTCATGCTTCGAAGGAATTCTTTTTGAAGAGCTGTAGGAAGAAGGTTGACACCCTCTGCTGTAGGAAGTGTTACCTATTGATCCTTTAAAACTGGCTGGTTGAATTGTTGTAGGAAGCCTTCTTTCATCTCTGGCTAGTGATACAACTTTAGTCTATGTCCATTGACTAGTATCTTGAATTGTACAGGGTCAATTGTGGTAAACTAGACTTTTCCATATGCAAATACATGGCTTATTTCATAGGGACCCAGCCATCGTGTCTGCAGCTTTCCTGGTATCTCTTGGTATCTGGAATCATATAACAATGCCCAATCTCCAACTTTGAACTGCTTACTCGTAATATGGGTATCATGCCAGTATTTTCTTTGCTTTTGGACAATTTTTGTGTGCTGTAGGGTAGACTTGCACATTTCACCCAAACAATTGAGATGCAGCAAACGCTCTCTGTGTGCTGCAGGAAGATCAATATTTAACTCCAGCGCTGTTCTTAATATTTTGTGTTCAAACTCAATCGGTAGCATTACTATTTTACCATATAAAAGTTAAAATGGAGTGAACCCTGTGGTGGTCTTCCATGTTGTTCTATATGCTCAGATGGCTTCTGATAGTTTTCTGCTCCAATCTCGACGATGTAAATGAATTGTCTTTGTTAAGATTGCTTCTATTTCCTGAATTGTAACTTCTGCTTGTCCATTGGCTTGAGGGTGATAGGGGCTTGACTTCCTATGTTTGATATTATATTCCTTCATGAGCTCTGTTATCAGGTTGGAGGTGAATTGGGTACCTTGATTAGTAACAAGCTCTCTTGGCACACCATATCTAGTAAAAATTTCTTCATACAGAAATTCAGAAACTTTATGATCTCTGACATGCTTCATTGCTCTGACTTCGACCCATTTGGTCAGGTAATCTGTGCACACCAGAATGTATGACTTCCCATTGGATGGAGGATCTATTGGACCAATAAAGTCCATGCCCCATTTATCAAATGGTGTTACCACCACCTGTGGGTTTTAGGGCATTTCATCTAATTTTGTTGGTCTGCCCATTCTTTGACATTTGTCACACTTCCTTGTATAACTTGCTGCATCTTTGTGAAGTGTAGGCCAATAGTAGCCAGTTGTTAAAATCTTATGTGCTATTCATTTTGCTACAAAGTTCCCTCCACATGGTTCATTATGACATGCATGAAGAGTCTCATATGTCTCATCTTCTCTCACACATCTCCTCATGACTTGGTTAGGCTCAGTGTAAAATAATGTGCTATCAATCCATGAGAAATGGAATCTTTTCTCTACAAGCAGCTTCTTTTTCTTATAAGAGAAATGTGTTGGCATTTTATTAGCTGCTAGGTAGTTAGCTATATCTACATGCCATGGATTCTAGATAGCAATATGAAACAAATGTTCATCTAGAAATGTATCATCTATCAAAGTAGTATCTTCTTCAGCATGATGAAGTCTGGATAGATTATCAGCTACCATATTTGCTTTCCCTGGCTTGTCAATGATTGTTATATCAAATTATTGCAAAAGAAGAAGCCATCTTGCTAACTTGCCTGTGATTGCAGGTTTGTTCATGAGATACTTAATTGCTACATGGTCAGTATGAACATAGATAGGATAACCAGTCACATAATGACAGAATTTATTCAGAGCATAAACTACCGCTACCAATTCTTTCTCAGTCACTATATAGTTTAACTCTGGTCCATGTAGACTCTTACTGATAAAATAGATTGCATTTTCAAGGTTTTCAGTCTTTTGTCCTAAGACAACACCTATAGCATAGTCTGAAGCATCTGTATGAATGTGAAATGGCAAAGTCCAGTCAGGACCCCTAAGTACTAGTGCAGTTGTCAAAAGTGACTTGAGCTGCAGGAAGGACTCATCACATTCTTTTGTCCAAGAAAATTTAGCTTCTTTGGTAAGTAAGTTGTATAGAGGACTAGCTATTTGAATAAAGTTATGGATAAACCTTCTATAATAACTAGCGTGACCTAGGAAAGATCTGACTTCTTTTTTCTTAGTAGGAATAGGGATTGTGAGAATTACCTCTATCTTCGCAGGGTCTACCTAGATTCTAGCTTTAGAGATAAAATGTCCCAACACCACTCCTTCCTGCATCATCAGAAAGCACTTTTTACTATTGAGAGACAGGTTATGTTCCTTGCATCTGATTAGCACTCTCTCCAAGTTCTTTAGAGCTTCCTCAAATGTGACACCAAATGTAGTGAAGTCATCCATGTAGATTTCCATGCAATCATGGGATATATCAGCAAAAATGCTGATCATAGATTTCTGAAAGGTAGCAGGGGCATTGCATAATCCAAATGGTAATACTAAATAGGAATATGTGCCCCAAGGACATGTGAACTTGGTCTTTTCCTAATCTTTGGGGGCAATGCTTATCTGATTGTAACCACTGTATCCATCCAGAAAGGAAAAATATTACTTTCTAGCCAAATTATCCAAGACCTGGTCAATAAAAGGTAAAGAGAAGTGGTCCTTCTTTGTAGCATTATTTAATTCTCTGTAATCCACACATATCTGCCACTTACCTCCTTTCTTAGGTACAATTACCAATGGTGATACCCACTTGCTGTCAGAGATTGGATAGATGAATCTAGCATCCAACAACTTCTGCAACTCAGTTTTAACTATTTATCTTAGTGCTGGATTTATTCTCCTCTATGGTTGATGAAGTGGCAAGCTTCCATCATTGATGTAAATTCTATGGGTGTAGATTTTTGGATTGAGTCCCTCCATATCTCCATAATCCCATGCAAAGACTTTTTCATGCTGATTGAGGAGCTTGGTTAACAATGCCAGCTGTGATTGGGAAAGTTTGTTACATACATGCAGGTTATGTCTAGAGGATAGTTCCACTGTTGTTTTCAGCTCTGCCATTAACACTTCAGGAACTGGACTTCTAACTATTTCACTTGCCAGTAATTGATCAATCATTTCAGGGTTTGTTGGAGACATACAGTCCTCATAAGTACATAGCTGTAAAATAGAACTTTCTGAAACATCTTTAGCCACAATACATTCATTGGTTAGAATGCTCTGTATCACATCATCTTCCTCTTGCATCTTTAGAAAATATTTCCTATGCAACATCATGAGCTGGGCTATTGAATTCAGCTCTTCCTCCTCGTCCCCTAAGTCTAGCCAAATAGGTTCTCCCAAGTCTAGCTGGGGTTGGGCAGGAGGATATAGGGCTAGCTTTCTTATGGCTTGACCATTTGAAATTGTCATACTACCTAATCTACAATTAATTTTTGCATTAGTGGTGGCTAACCAAGGTCTTCCCAAGATTACAGGATAGCCAACAAAGTTTACTTTAGGTGATAGGATGAGAAAATCAGCAGGATACTCCCATGAATCTAAGGTTACTATCACATCTTCTATGAGGCCCTCTGGAGTAACAGTTGAACTATCAACAAGTTATAACATTGTGGCTATTGTTCTTAAGCCTTCTATGCTTAGCCTATGCATTGTATCTTTAGTCATCACATTAATTGCTGCTCCCAAATCAACTAGAGCATTTTTAACAGTTTGTCCATTTATTATCAGGTCGACTACTGGACTGCCAAGATCTGAATACTTTGGTATTACCACCTTTCCTAACATGATATCTGCTAATTTCCCTACAACATGTACTATTTAAGGCTCTTTCTTCTTCCATCCTAGCTTTTTAAGGCATGCTTCCTTAATAGACTTTCCATAAAGAGGTATATCTTTGATAGCTTGGAACAGAGGGATTTGAATATTCATATTTTTCAGCTGCTCAATAATATCAAATGTTTCTTCCTCTTGGGGTATAGGTTTTTATTTGTTTAGCCTATGTGGAAAGGGTGGATTTAAAGTGTGGAAAGTAGTTCTGCTGGGTATATTAGTCGGCTGGATAGTATTTGGTAGTGTGGCTTCTGGAAGTAGTGCTGCAGGAGTGTCTGCAACTTCCATGATAATAGGATATTCAGATGTAGGCAGTGTGGTGTTGGACCTCAAATGGATATCAACTATCTCTAATGAATAAGTAGGACACTGCTGAGTGTCAGTAGTGTATGTTTGCTGCTGCTGCTATTTGTTGTTTGGATTTGGCTGTGGTTGAGCAGGCAATTAAGTTGGATTTGGATTAGCATTAGCTGCTGCAGGAGGTGGAATTATTGTAGGTGGTTGTACTGGAGGTGGTAATCTTGGACAGCCAGAATTTTGGTTAGGCCACTGTGGAGGCCCCCTCCATTGATTAGTTTGCTACCAATTTCCTTGCGATGGTTGCCATTGATTCTGCTGATTAGGCCACTGATTATTTTGCTGATTTTGCCACTAATTATTTTGCAGGTTTTGCCATTGGTTATTCTACTGGTTTGGCCATTGGTTATTCTGCTGGTTTTTCCACTGACTATTTTGCTGGTTTGGCCATTGGTTATTCTACTGGTTTGGCCATTGAGTTTGAGAGTACTGAGAAGTGTTCTAATAATTTTGGTTTTGCCACTGATTAGTGTTAAAATTTGAAAACTGTAGAGGATCTTGTGGCATACCTTATCGTGAAGCCCATGGTCAATGTTGAGCAACAAAGAACACTTGATCATTGTCTCCTTCTATCTTCATGTAGTCAGTTGGCAAATGTTGATTTTCTAGGTTTTCTACCAGCTTACATCCACAGTCTTTCTTCTAGACAGTACTCAACCAATTGTGATTCAGCTTCTGCATGCTTCTTCTTGGCACTCATTGTGTCAAGATGTGTAGCTACATCATTTATAATATCTTGCTTGAAATCTGCAAGAAAATTAGATATCTCCAGCTTTGAAATGCCCAAACTAATTCCTTTTGTGACTGTGGGCCGGTATCCTCTGCCTTTCTTCACAGTTGACCTTGAGTAGTTTTGACAGATTTTCTTAAGGTCATCCCAAGAGGATTGGGATATGTCTCCACCAACCATCAAGTCTAATGCCTCCAAATAGTTGTCGTTTACCCTCCTCAAGAAGACTAGTTTTTGTGAATCCTCTGCCAGTACATGCTGGGGATTCTTCTACATTGTGTACAAAAAATGTGAAACATAGTCCTCCAATGTTTCATCTTCCTTTTGAGACATCCTAAAGATATCATCTCCTTTTGGGTCACTACCTTTGCAATAATCTTTATATTTCTACAGAAAAAACATCTGCATCTCATCCTAGGTACCTGCTACATTGGCTCCTAAGCCCATGAACCATCGTAAGGCTGACTCTTTCAGTGTTGTAGGAAACAACTTGAGCTTATGGGCATCGATATTATAGTCAAAGCTTCGATAAAGTATGTCAAACTCAAACAAGAAAGTGTCAGGATCCTCAGTTATAAGACCATAAAACTTTATAAGAGAAGTTGTGGGTATATTCTTAAGATTAGCATTGTTTATAAGGCTTGGAAGAGGAAATGGGAAAGTAGGATGTGCCATTACTGGAGGTATTTGATTATGGGGTTGCTGCTGGAAAGGAGCATTAGCTACTGGATTGTTAACGTTAGGTGGATTTGGGATAGAATTATCAAGAAAGCTGGCCAAGATTTTTTCAAAAGGTCAGAAGCCGCTTATATCAAATGGTTCTGCTCTAGAGGAAGATGCTGTAGGAAATTTGGGGCTTGTGTCTTCAAAGGGTAACTCAACTTCTTCAACTTCCTCGTTCAAATTAGTAGACTCTACTGGGAGAAATCTGCCATATTCATCTCATTGCCTTTCTCTTTGATGCATGCAATTGAGTTCTTCATGCTTGTGAAGCAATTTTTAGGGATACAAATCTAAAAAATAATCTAGGAATGACTCCAAAATGTTCCTAGCTTGACACCATCCCTGGAAACGGTGCCAAAAATGAACCACCTCACAATAGGTGTGGTATAATCATGCTCAAGGCCTTTCTTAAGAATGGTTTATTCAATCTAAGGACTATTTATCCTATTATGAGGTGCATTTAACTTGTCAACCTAGGGATGTATACTTGAAATGGTTGGCATGATATGTGCACTAGGTTCCTTAAGGAGTCATTCTGCTTATGCTGCAGGAAGGTAAAAATGCATAAAAGAA